>VOQJ01017796.1:30352-43404 GCA_015052665.1 Apistogramma diplotaenia | reverse complement strand
AACAATTAGGCAAAAAAAAAAAACTGCAATCGGTGAATGTAACAAATTCAAATTAATAAGCTTTTAAGATCTGAAAATTCAGTGCAATGACAGTGAATTTCTTTAACAGATATTCAGAATTTTTGATCTTAATAAATCCTGTAAATTCATCTACACTGCTCCAGCAAATATAAAATAGTTATCAAAACTTCACTATTTACTTGGAACCAGTCGAGTTGGAGTCTGAGAGCCAGATCCAAGTGCACTGGAAAAACGTTTTAACGGTAAACCAAATAATATTTTCTGAAAACAACATTGTGTTCATTTAAACCATTTCATGCCTTATTTACAGGATGAAAATGAATAGAACTGGGATGTAACATAAAAATGAATGAACGGCAGTGCAGTCACTTCCTAATTAGAGCTTGATAAAAAATATCCTTTATGTGCACAAAAATGAACCATTAACACAGTCATTACATGATCAGCTCATGAAAGGCCTAAATTAGTATTCATGAATGTAGGTGTTGCTAAGCTCATGACTTCATGACGCTCAGTTCAGATATTCTAAATCCAACTACTGTAGGTGTGTGTTGAGGCGTCTCTTTCACTTCATAGGAATAATATATGTGTGTGCAAAATTGATAATTACTGCAAACACAAAGCAATACACAAAGTGCCAGGAAAAATGATGCATCTAAAACATCTAAAAACAGCGTATTCTATACTAAAAATAACTTCTAAAGAGAAAAACTGTTAGAGAAAGATTTATGTCTGTCCTGAGAGAACGAAATCGTGTTGTTCTTGGCTCTGCAGGGATCCCAGAAAACTACCAAAGCAGGAAACAAAGTGGTTTCTGCGAGGAAGACTGTGACCGTGTTCTTGTTTTTAATGCACCTATTTAGTTTCAGCTCTTCAACTTAATGGGTTTGTAGTCAATGTGCACGCTGACCTCTCTGCTCGGTGCCTTCCTTATTGAGTATATCCAACACTGCGATGAGTAAGGCAAACAGACACTCACCCCTTTCAGCTGCTGAGCTCCGGTGATGTGCTGAAAGACTCTGTCAATCTCCTGCTCGATACGCCTGGCCCAGTGCATCATCCTGTGGATAAACACCAGAGGCTGACTGTCACACAACACAAAACAGATGAAAACGATAGCCGTATCTGTTTCACCGAGACAATCAGTGAAGCCGTAACGAGATTAGCAGTTAGCAGCGCACGAACTGCCACGCGTTTTGTGCAAAGATGCTTCCTTTAGCAAAAATTAAAACAGACAAAAAGACAACTGTATTCTTTCTTTTTTTTTTGGCTCATTGACAAATATAGTTTCAAGCTGTACTAACTGAATGTACGAAAATATCCACCCACACTGCAAGGCACCAATGACTTCCAATGCAGCAGAGTGAGCAGGAAAAACATCATCAATGGTACATCTTTATTTTTTAACTGATCAGTATTTTTTTTTTATTTCAGTGTGTGTAAATATCAATAGATGGTGGCTGTAACTGTGGATTTTAAGAGATGACACCGGGTTTTTGCAAACCGCTCTTCAAACACAGCGACTAAGAGGCCCGATAAACAAAAAAAAATCCACAGAGTCGAGAGATTTGTAACAACAGCAGGACAACAGGGAGAAGCACAGAGTGGCTATACAGCTGAGTAATTCAATGTCTACACATAACAACTTAAATCTCATCTTACTGATTACTCAAAGTGCTTTATCCTACAAGCTACATTCACCCATTCAGTACCTTGCTCATGAACATTTGAACAAGCAGACTGGTTAATCCAGGCCAATCCCAAAAACTGCCTCAGCTGTCTGATATGCACCGTGTATTATTAAAATGCTTAACATAACTCTGTATCACTTTAACCCTCATTTCCAGAACAATGCAAATCTACAAATTTTATTCAATTTGGGTTCAAAGAAGCGCACGAAGCTGTGGGCGTTTGCTTTATGCTTGATAGAAGAGGCGCTCGCTCAAGGTCAAGCTATTTTTTGCTACTCTGAGAGAAATATTCACACAGTTTTTGAACTGAACCAGATTTAAAAAAAACAATGAGATGAATTTTAAAAAAATTTATTATTTTCCAGTTGATGAAAAAAAATAGAGAACCATGCTCAGTCCAGTGTACCAGGTAGAAAGACTATTTGTCAGACTTAAACAGGCACTACTGGGAGAACTTAGGCTTGCTTTTTATACAGTATTCCCTGTATTCCCGTGATCACATCTGATATGGATCCAGTGTACCCCGCACATGAGACAGGACACTATTTCATTAAAGGCAAAACACAAGGCAGTCAAAACTGAAAACCTGGAGGACAGTGAGGAGTGATGTGTGGAGTGGTGATCAAGCTTGCCTTTCTTGAAAGAGCATGCTACACTGTGTTTGGAGGGGGGGGGGGGTATTTAAGTACACTCTGTACATAAAACAAACCTTCGCCACTTTTCATCCGACTGATTATGCTGATTTTGATCTTCTGCACGTCACAAATCTCTAGCTGTTTTCACGCACGCACTGCAGCTCTGACTTTTTCAGAACTCATTCTCAGAACGCAGATATCCGACAGGTAAACGAGGGAATGAAGGGTCGTCATGCACGCTCCCGCCTCTAAGCCAAATGAAGCGTTTACAGTAGCGAGAACATTTCTGAAGTGGGCCGCTTCCTTTCGAGTGTTCTGTTAAGTGAGGAAGAGCAACCGGAGACAAAATCTCAACTCAAGACCTCCTCTGCATCTCTCTGTGGAGTTTCCCTTGTTGCCTAGCACTGCCCATAAAGACAAACGCTTTAAAAGATAAAAACTGATGCAGTACGGTTTAAGTATAGCAGCTATTTTGAAAGACTCCACTAGGGGTTGGCTAAGGAGGTAGAGCAGGTCACCTACTAATCGTGAGGTTGGCAGTTCAATTCCTGGCTTCTCCGGGCTGCATGCCAAAGTATCCTTGGGCAAGATACTGAACCCCAAGTTGCTCTCCGACACAAGCGTTGGAGTGTGAATGTTAGATAATAACCACTTAGCTTAGTTAAACACAGGAGTGTTTGTATGAATGGGTGAATTTAAACGTGTTGCATAAGCACCTTGAGTGCTCAGTTAGAGTAGAAAAGCACTATACAAGAACTAGTCCATTCACCACTTGTTTGGCATGTCAGTCAAACCACCACAAAAGGCATCATTTTAGCTGTGACGCTGCAGTGCTTCACAGCACATCGCAGCTAAAATCATTTGGTTGCAGTCAAATAGTCTTTTACATTTGAAAAGTGTCCTAACTGAGTGTCAGTCTTTTCTCTAAATGCTAAGGAAATGTGCTTCATTTTCCTTTCTTATCGCCTTCAGCATTTAGGATACACTGAACTATACAACATGAAAGGGAAGGGAATAATGCCATTCCACAGTTCTTTGCAGCAGTAACATTCAAAGCCCAACACGCTAAATAATTCATGAGTTGTTTTCATACAATCATACTAAATGGGATTCATGTATAAATACGAGCAGACAGAGTGCCGAGCTTAAGGAAACCTTCTGAATGACACACTGGTGTAGTTTTACTAAGGAAACTGAAAGCATGCACTCAGTGGTCACTTTATTAGGTATATCCTTTCAACCTCCCATTAAAACAAATATCTAATCAGCGAATCACAACTCAATGCACTTGGGCATGCAGACATGGTCGAGATCCCCTGCTGAAGTTCAAACTGAGCATCAGAATGGGGAAGAAGGGTGATGACTCTGGTTTCTTGGTGCCAGACAGGCTGCAAAGTGCAGATGTGCTGGTATTTTCCTGCACAAGCATCTTCAAGGTTTACAGAGAATGGTAAAAAAAATACTCTTTTAATATCAGAGGTCAGAGGAGAATGGGCAGACTGCTTGGAGCTGATAGGAAGTCAACAGTACCTCAAATAACCACTTGTTACAACCAAGACATGCAGATGAGCATCTCGAAATGTCCGCATCGGGTGCCACTCCTGTCAGCTGGGAACAAGAAGCTCAGTAAGCTTACCAAAATTGAGCAATAGAAGCCATCTGGTCTGATGAGTATCAAGTTCTGCTGCAGCATGCAGATAGTAGGGTCAGACAACATGGCATTGACAACATGAAAGCATGGACCCATCCTGCCTCGTCTCAATGGTTCAGGCTGCAACATGACTGTAGTCAAAGGGCTTCCACAATCACAGGATCTCAATCCAATAGCACACGGTTGGGATGCGGTGGAACGAGGACGTGCAGCTGACAAATCAGCAGCAACTGTGTGATGCTCTCATGTCAATATGGACCAGAACCTGTGAGGAATGTTTCCAGCAGCCTGTTGAGTCTGTGCCATATAGAATTAAGGCAGCTAAGAAGCCAAAAATGGGGTTCAGCATGCACTTTTTGCAGTCTACCTTCAGAATCCCGAATTCTCTTCATGACATCTCGGGATGTTTTCCATCAAGGTGGAGAAAAAAGTAGGACTTCTACAGTTTGGGTGGAAATAAAACTCATGGTTCAATCACTGGTCGATAAAACTAACTGTGTTGGCTGGTTCTCGGACTAAGAGTTGGGGGTACAAGTGCAGGAAGATTAATTACTCTCAATGGTGCTAAATTAAAAGCTAACTTTTATATTCTGGATAAATACTAGTTATCAAGAGACACAACAAATTAGTTTGAATTTGCTACAAAGTACACAGTATTATTTTCTCTCTTATTTATTATTATTATTAGTGTTTTCTGGATCTTTTTTCCCTACAAATGAACGAGGGGCGAAAAATGCTCCCAGAACCAGATGTAATAAATACCATTTCATTAGTTCAGCATGTGTTCTGAATACTTTCAGAATAACTAAACACATCCTCCAGATAGATTTGAACTAAATATACTGCCTTCACACAACTAGTCATTTAAATAAGAATTTTCATTTAAAATCAATATTATAAATATAGCCCAGTATGTGCTCTTCCATTCTAAATAATAAATGCTATCCAATAATCGCATCACAAGCTGCAATTTCAAAGCAGCACACACAATCCTACACAACCTATCAGAACAAAAGAAGGATGCTGCAGTATGAGAATCAGTGACCTTCAAAATCAGTACGTCAATTTTATTTGGCTGTGTGGGCACCCATCAATATTTTAAATGTAAAAGTTTGCTCTAAAGGATTATACACTACAGTGCATAATATACAACCCACTACTTATGTTATGGACTTCCCTGCATGTGCTGACATTTTGCCCTGAAAAAAAGAGACTGAGGACGGATACATATAATATATGAAATGTTCGTTTGAGTTTCTACTTAAATAAGTAAAACTAGGAAATCAATTAATCAGAGCTGTAAGTGCCCAGGGAGTCGATTCATTATCAGTCAGACAGCTCCCAGCAGAGTTACGAGACAACAGCACAGATTAAAGTCTTGTCGAGCTTGTTTCTGCTGTCAGACAGGCCACAAATCTTCACTCAACTGCCCGAATCCACAGAAAGACAGCTTTTTGGATGCTGCAAGGATTTCTTTTTCTCTTTTTTTCTACCTGAGCTGAAACAGAGGACACGCAGATCTGATGAAGGATCAGACAGCTCTTAACGCAGCGCGAGACTTTTCACTTTCTTCTACATGAAATGAAAATATACTTCTTCATTTCTGGGACGTGTCCATCTACAAAAACTGTGTTTAAAAAAAACAAGTTATAACCTTTTTTTTTTGTTCTCCAGTAACATCAAGAATATCACTCTAAAGGCT
Source organism: Apistogramma diplotaenia (assembly GCA_015052665.1). Classification (NCBI taxonomy): domain Eukaryota; kingdom Metazoa; phylum Chordata; class Actinopteri; order Cichliformes; family Cichlidae; genus Apistogramma; species Apistogramma diplotaenia. The sequence goes on along the minus strand of VOQJ01017796.1, from coordinate 37,704 downwards.
CATTTAAGATTATTATAAGATTGAATGCCCGACATGTCTTCACACAGAGCTATCTGAAAGTGAATTTCTTTTTAGCTCGAGGCATTCGAAGCAGTGGCAGAAATAAGTGAGGAGCGCTCTGGAAAAGAGAAGCAGGAGAATGCAACGGATTCCTTTTCCCTCTCTGCACTCACATGAATAAAAGAGCTGCAATCAAAAAAAGATCGAATGTTTTTGTGAAAGCCTGTAAAATAAAGTGTTATCGGGGTTGCAGCTGCCTTTAAATCAAAATTACATTCATTTGATTAACTGTAAATATTTAATATATTATTAAAATATAGGTTTTTAAAAAAAAAGAGATTTGGCACTCACTTTCTCATCAGTCTGGAAAAGCATCAATTTGTCTGCTGACTAAGCCTCGGGGGGCAATTTTAGAGAAAAGCCACTAAAAGCTAAATCACTGTTGTAGCTGATGGTTTCAAATGGCTGCAAATCCTTGTTTATGTGCATGTAAGCAAAGCCTGCTCACATGTGATTGCTCAAAAGCACTCAGACTACAAATGGATACTCTTATCTGTTACAGAGATTATGTTCTCATTCACTTAAATTTGTAAAAAAGGCGTAAAATCCAAAGGCAGGAAGAGCAAAGTAGATCCAGACCCTCAAACAAAAACCACATCAGCCTCGTTCCCTTTAAAAAGCCGCCTATAAACTGGGCAAATGCACGTCACGCGGCGCAAAACAAAATCTTGTTCACAATCCACATCACACTCAGCAACAGCAAAGCTGGAGCACGTCAGATGCTGTGAGTGCTTCATTAACTCGTGTCATCCATCTGCACCCCATATGCTTTCACATTTGCTAAAAAAAAAATGTGTGGGGTTAATCTTCATCGAGTAAAAGAAAATGAAAATGGGAGTTATGAATATGCCGCCTACCCGCGACGATAAACCTGGGTAAAACAGGTCCTCTCGCTTTCTACTGAAAACAAATGGTTTATTTATTTGCTTTACACAAAAACACTGCGTGCCTTGTTGTGCTGGCCACTCGCTTGTGTGTTGTCACAAAAGAATATTCGAATTTGCGGCTTTGCCGATCTGGTTTACTGCAGCTGTGAGAATACTATCCCGAGTTTCTGGCACATCAGAGTAGCTGCTGCTGGCTGCAAAAAACTGAGCTTTGCTCATGCCATGAGTTGTGTGACTACCAACCGTACATTTCTACACAGTCTTCTAGCTGAAAACGGCACTGTAAGGAGGGCTATAAGGGACTCGTGCTTATTGGCCTCACAAGCTGACTGAAAAGAAACTTTTTTCTCCATCCAGGTAACCTTCAGTATTAAACTGTCACTTTTATGCCTCGTTGAAATCAGCCAAACAGCTCACTGAGGCTGGGACGGAAAATGCCGAGCTTGCTTCATCGCAACTTCAGTTAAAATCCCCTCAAAAAGTTGTCTGAGGCCAGGTTTGGTTTGTTACGTGACTCTAGCCCACAGAACTGCAGAGCAGCTTCAACCGTGTGAATCAGTGCTGCTGAAGCACAATCTAAAGTTTTCGACTGCGTGCTCCATTTCCTCTTAAGCCGCTTGGGACATCAGAAAACTCAGTACAGGGGGGGCACACAGCAAAGCACTCCTGTGCCTCTACTCTATTACCAGTTATAGTTACACAGCCCTGTGAGGAAAGATACAGAAGCACTACATGATGTGACCCATATTCACTTACAGCAGAGAGAGCAAGAGGTTGAGAGGAACAGCTGAGCCACTGGTGGAGTATAAGAAGCTGAGAGAAAAGGCATAAAGGAACTATGTATCAAACTATCTGCACATACATTGGTTTGGGATACTGAAAGAAATCCATGATGGTTAATGAATCAGTGATGTTTTCACTGTGTAACCATCTTCACGTAGTGCTGAAACACCACATCAGTTAACGGATAAGCTGACCGAGCAATCAAAAGTCATTATTTGTCATTTCTGAAACAAAATATCAACACTAGTGTAAGGATTTGCTGCTCCACTTAAATTTTTATACCTTTGTGAACTTAAAGCATTAAATTGTTACATTTTCTAGCTTTCAAATTTTACTCTGATGCCTCCATTTGGAAGCCATCCTCTGCCCCTGCAGCAAATATAATTATCCAGATAAAATCAAGCACAGCTGGTGTCACTGCCAGGCCACATGAGCTGGTGGCTCAGTTAATGCCCTTCTTCGCATCACGTTGACGCTGCCTTTAGCCTGCCCACAGTGGCTGAGAATCTGCAAGCCACTCTGCAACCCGCCTCCTTTCATGGTGCGTTCAATTAACAATCGCTATTTTTATCTATTGTTACTGATGCCTCCTTGCTTCTGTTTACGCCTTGCTGCTCCTCAAACCCACATCTCCAAATAAAAACCTTGTTTTCACAACAGCAGCTGATTGTCTTTGTTAAGACACGAGTGGTTTTCCTTTCATGTCTGTTCGTGTGATGTGCAAGCAAAAGCACAAAGGCACTCGAGACACAGAACTCTGCTGCTGCACCAGCAGTGGCCTTGAGAGCAACATCTGCTTTGTCGAATAGTGGATTTAACTAAGACACGGTAACTAAGATGAGACTTCTCCTGTTCCCTGTTACAACTCCACATGCTGCATTTTACCCAGAATTTTGCAGTGTTAGGAGAAAAAAACAGATTTAGTTCAGCAAACATCTGAAAAAATGTACTTATTAATAAAAGAACATAAATATAAACCCTTCATTAATAAATGACTTGCGCCTTTATTTTAAAAAGGTGACGATATGTTCCATGTTAAGGCTGACACAAGATCCGAGCAATATCGTGATAATTTTTCTATATTTTCAAAGGCGACAATACATAAGTCTTTCATTACTATCATTGCATGTATAGCTTCACAACCTGATGTCAAACAATATAAGAATAGAATTTCTGCTCCAAGGTATGAGCATCGTTTTGTTGTGGTCAGTGTAATGCAGCAAAAAGTTCAGCCTTTAAAGGCAAAAACAGCAGATAACGAAACTGAAATCTGATGCAGAATAAAAAGGTCGCACTCGAGTAAAGTTACCTCAGACTTGAATCAACGCACTTTGACCACTGTTATCAAAATACATATTGATAAGGTAAATGATGACGAGCTTGCTAGCATCAAAACAGCAATACTTGCTTACTGTATGAAATATATATGAAAACTCCAGGTCGGCCACTTCATACTTTCACAGGTAATGACCTCCCTTTACTAGCTGCCCCCCTGAAACTAGGATTTAAGCCATTTATATAAATATTAGATATGGGTTGGTTTTTTTTGATTGTCTAGATGTAAAAACGGGAGCAAAGCAGATTGTATTAGAAAACATGCCAGTGAATGCAATCAAAGCAGAAAACATGTCAGAATAGCAGATTATTACTACAAAGTACATCTATCTATCTATCTATCTATCTATCTATCTATCTATCTATCCATCTATCCATCTATCCATCTATCCATCTATCCATCTATCTATCCATCTGCAGGGACAGGCAGTCTGATGACCGAAAAGGTGGAAGAGGAAAGAGCAAAGTGAGAGAGGGGAAAAGTGGCATAAATCCTCGCTGCTGCAGTATTAATTCTTAATTGGAAGGAGATGATGTTCTACAGCGTCGCAGTACTGCTTCATTTAGCTTAGCCGAACCGACCCAGGGCACAGGACTATGGAGCTGTTTCAGAGCACTCAGCAGAAAAAAAAAGCAGCAGAAAGGAGGAGGAGGAGGAGGAGAAAGCAGCAGCTTGAAATAACCCAATTCATCATAAAACACACACATATACACACGCCCACACTTCATCAGTTTACAGAATAGACCCCCCCTCTTTTCTAATTGGTAAATACACCTCATATCGCCAGTTGTGATTGGCCAGAAATTCTTCAGCATGTGCCCTGGAGATGAGTGGACCATCTGGCCTATTCCTCCCTCCGGAGCAGCCCGATCGCCGAGCCTGGAGTTGGGCCCAGATAGTCTCGATTTAAGTGCCAGCTGTACTTAACAGCGGCGGGTTAAAGGTTGGGATTCAAGAACTAAGCAGGAGATTGATTAGGGGGGAAAAAATGGGAACATTTTTATTTCGAATGCAGCCTTCAGCAGGGAGGCACAATGAAACCACACCTTTCTTCTTCTGTGCCAAATAGTAGGCACAGTACTAGTAGGCTACTACTGAACTTGAAGTACTCCTGTTACAGTGTGGTTTACTCAAGAAGCTGTGAGAAATCAGATTTTTTTTTGAAGCCATTATGGAAAGATCTAGCACTGACTGGAGCACGAGAAAAGCAGTGGGAACAAGGAAAGGAGCCTTAGCAGTTGTATGACTGCACAGACTTAATGTTGCATGTCAAATAGAAATGCTCAAAATATCCCAACTAATTAAAGCCACAGTCTACCTCTCCTTTAACTTCACTACACATCCGTGCAGCTTTGTGGGTTTTTCTTAAACAGGTCTCTGAGAGAGTCAAACTGAATATTCATGGTCATCTATTAGGTAAAGCCCACAGATCTTCTGCGTGCAGAACATCACATGAAGGCTCAAATTCATCATATGGTAATAGGGAGGATTAATCATTTGCCAGATGCTGCTAATTTTGTCTAACTTGATGGATAAGCATTTACAGTATGGGGTTTTCTGCTGGGGAGAAAACACTGAAATATGACTGCTCATAAATCCCCGCAAATATACCTTATGTATGCCCAGTCATAGCGTGGACTGCACCTTCCAGATCTCTAAATAACCTGCCTTTACATTGATGTAATCGCCAACCCTGTCTAATTACATAACAGCAGAAGATAAAACATGCAGGGTAAGTGAAGTATCTCTTGATAGCAAAACAGAGTGGTCAAGCCCAAAGTTGTCTCCCAATCGGAGCCCGGCTGTGTTTTCACTGAGGGTTACTTACGTGTATTGCTGAGGGAAGAGACCCTGCGCTCCAGGCCACGATGCGCTGAAAATGAAGATAATCTGGATAGATAGCAAGCAGACGATGCTGCAAGACCTTTCGCCTATCGCCATTTTCCATTAAAAAATTCTCGTCACGGGCTCTCGGTGCGTGAATGAAGCGCTCCGGACTATCTCCGGGGCATACAGCAAGCAATGTGTGAACGTCCGGCTCAGTTTCCCGACGACTTCATATCGGTTTCTCTCGTCAAGTGGACGCGGAGGAGGCAGGCATTGGCCGTGAAGGCATCGCGGACGGTGGGAGATGCACTAATGCAGCTGCCAAGACACTGCAGAGTCTCCCCTCCTGCTCCCACACACATACACACCACTAACACCAACACCACAATCACACACAGGCCGGCGCGTCCGCGACGACTCACTCTCTTTCTCTCTCATCAGCACCCCGTGCGCGCTCCCGCTCACCAGGCAACAGAGAAGCAGAAGAAGAATCTAGTTTGGCTTTATTTATCCCCGCGGTGCCACGTGGGATTTGTCATCGCCATAAATTTAGTTTTTCTATTTGCAGGGAGATGCAACACTTCAGGTGCTAAAAGGTCCCTGAATGTAATAAAATCAAGACGTTTCTAACTACCGTTTCACTCCCCCGGGGGGAGTTGGGGCTGAGTTTACCAACTGGGCCCCAGGGAGACACGCATGACTAAATAGAAATGTTACGTTTGATTATTTCGTTAATTTTGCTGCAATTTACTTATGATTTGACCATTAAAATATTTATATGATCAAATTCAATTCATTTTTAAATATTAAAACTGTGCTGCGTTACCTGCCCACCCAGTAAAGAGTCTGTATGTGTGGTGCAAAGTGGGGCACTTTAATACTCAGGGTTAGTTTGAAATTTGCATTTGTATAAATGTGAAAAATAAACACACACGTGGCGTGAAGGACCATTTGTTTTCATTTAAATTTTTATAACCATAAATGCAATATGTTTATATTATCTTTGGACACTGCTGTCGTTCCTCTTCCTGTTGCATTGACTGTTTTCTCAGTTGATGCTCTGTCTAGTAATCATATTTGGGTTTCAGTAGGGATGCATGCTTCTTGTGAGTAAAAGAGGAAGATCGTAGAGAAGATAAACAGTGGATGCGCAGAGGGTTGGAGTGACAGAGGAGGGTGTTAGGGATGGGGGTCATAGGGGCAGATGATCCATTCCAATGACCCCTAAAGGGAACAGCTGAAAGAGGAGGATGTAATAACCAATGTAAATGTGTGAGAGTTAAAACCTGGGTTTAAGAGATGATAATAATAATCCAGTTCATGCAGACGTTCTTCACTAAAAATTTGCATAACACCGTACATTTCTGTGATACTTACAATGTCACCTGTCTATTTAAGGAGGAGCAATGCCATATCGTATTCCACAAAGCCCTTTTGCTGCAAGCTGACCAAGTAGTATCTGGGGTGGTTTGGACAGCTCATTTTGTTATTGATTTAAATATTTTTATTGCACAATTTCAATCATACTTGTACTGATGTGTTTTTGCTTGCACATTTTTCTTTTTCTTTTCATCATTATGAATGAAGACTCCATGTTCATTGTTGATAAACTTTATTACTTCCTTTCTAGAGACTGTGTCCATGAGAAACCCTCATTTGTGCTGGTTCTGGATGCACAACACTGGCAGCCATGCAGGGTGGTTTGTTCCTTGGGCAAGACAACCATTCCAGAGTCACAATATTTTTTGATATCCATATTTTTCCTTTTGCTGGCTGATGACAGGCTTGTTTTGGAGCTGACTGGTGGTCAAGCTCTCTGGATGAGCAGGTCACCCATTTATGGATGTTTTACAGTCCTCACTGCACGGGCCAGGGTTTCCACCTGGCTCAGGTCATTTCCTGTGTATCGTTCTCCCTCACTCCCCCCACCTCCCTGTATCTAATAAAGGCAAAAACATCTTCCTCTTTATATTATTTTCCAAAACGTCTTTCTCTTGCTCGCTCTCTTCTACTTCTTCTTCTTATACAGCATGTTCTTCACAGAAAAATGTTGTGGCATTTCATATTTTTAAGCACTTTAAACTGCTTATGGTATTCTGTCAAATATTTTGTTTTATAAGATTTTATCGAGTTTAATCTAATAGGCATGTGTGCAATGCAGCTTTTGTTCTAGAGAGATAACAAATGTTGTTGTATGCATCACATGCAACAAGTCGCTTCATTTTTCTTTTGGTAACATTGATAACAAGCCCCACAGTCCCAAACACCACACAAGCCTCTTTTTTTTTAGACCAGTCATAATCTTAGGGTTGTTGTTGTTGGTGGTGGTGGTGGTGGTGTGTGTGTGTGTGTGTGCGCGTGTGTGTGTGTGAAACAAACCACACTCGTATGAGATGTGGGAATGGAGATAATCCTTTCTGTACAGTGGCCAGCTCTTTGGATGTGGGTATTGAAATAAT
>VOQJ01017796.1:18199-30332 GCA_015052665.1 Apistogramma diplotaenia | reverse complement strand
GACTGCCTGCCAGTTTGTATATGCACAAGATAGACTAAGAAGCAGCATGTGTTTGTGTGTGTGTGTGTGTGTGTGTGTGTGTGTGTGTGTGTGTGTGTGTGTGCGCGTGTGTGTGTGTGAAACAAACCACACTCGTATGAGATGTGGGAATGGAGATAATCCTTTCTGTACAGTGGCCAGCTCTTTGGATGTGGGTATTGAAATAATACATTTGTGTTGTGTTCACTGCCCTTTTCTATAAAGGCAGCTACACTCAAAATAATGATTCAATAATGAAGCAACTGCTTTGAGTAAAATACAGCTGCAATATATGAAATCTGTTCATCCATCCATCCATCCATCTGTTCATCCGTTCATCCATTTTTCCCTTAAGCTTTATTTATTCAAATAATTATTAATTAAGGAAAATACAGTGAATGCATTTAAATAGAGTCCATTAAATTTAGTGTTTGACATTGTACGTGGGTAACAACACTGCACGGAAAATTTATATGCAATCAAATTACTTAAATTCAGCATTTTGGGTGTAAATAATTTTTTGAGTGCAACAGCAGGGAGTGGAAGAGTGACATCATCGTGAGGCCAGGAGGAACCATGAGCTGTCAGGGAGGGAGCTGGTCTGGATTTGTGATACAAACAGCACTAACAGAAATAAATAAGACACTGGTGGTTGAGTTGTAACCTGGCATGTCTTTTATGTAATGTGATGTTTAATTGGAGGAGGATTAATACAGTAAGTGCCTCAGAGAAAGCCATAAGGCAGAAATAGAAATGCACTCCTTCCAGTGAGGATGTGCTCAGTCTGTTGAAAGCAGCTAGCAGCTGGTGATAGAAGGAACAGGACTGGACTCCCCCACTATCCAAAAACTGTCTAGGTGGGTGGAGTTTTTTTTCTTTTCTTTTTTTAAGTATGAAATATAATTGGATGAAGGCACACACTATATTGCCAAAAGTATTCAATCATTTGCCTTCACATGCATCTGAACTTGAGTCACACCCCAGCCTTAATCCATACGGTTCAATATGTCAGCCCACACTCTGCAGCTATAACAGCTTCTACTCTTCCGTGAACTCTGTGAAAGCCAGTCAACTTCTTCCACATTAAAACTCACTAGAACTGAGGGGCTGAGCCCAACTCCTGAAAAACAACCCCACACCATAATCCCCCCTCCACCAAGCTTTACACTTGGCACAGTGCAGTCAGACAAGTACCTCAGCGCCTCAGCACTGCTGACCCCATTCGGTCATTTTCTGTCGTCTACTACTTCATGGCTCAGTTGCGGTCATTCACAGTCACTTCCACCTTGTTATAACACCACTGCCAGTTGACTGTGGAATTTTTAGTAGAGAGTAAATTTCACGACTGGTGACATCCTATCACGGCACCACGCTGCTTCTACAAGCATTCTATCACAAATGTTAGTAGAAGCAGTCTGCATGGCTAGGTGCTTGGTTTATACACCTGTGGCCATGGAAGTGATTGGAACACCTGAATTCACTGATTTGGATGGGTGAGTGAATACCTTTGGCAATATAGTGTATATTTGGCTTGTTCTTCCAAAGAATCACTGTATCTACAATGTCCCTGATTACTTAGAAATTGTGTTTGCCACCTTCAGTTACAATACAGCATGCTATGGCAATTAGTGTGTAACCCACAATTTTACTGATGCCTTCACTCCATTTAATCATTGCCATAAAAAGAGCCAGAATGGAACTGACTCGTAAAATTCAATACAACCACTATTTATGTTATTAAATGCACCTGTGCTTTTGACACAGGGGACTACTACTGGAGACTGTCTCCCAGCACGGTCTCCAGAGTGTGCAGGAGTTACCAGGAGATGGGGTTACTGCACAAGCAAAAGGGCATCAACCAAACACCAGGACTAGTATCTGCTTCTTCGTGTGAGGAGAAGCAGGAGCAGCACTGCAGGAACCCTCCAGCAGCCTGGTTATGTGCATGTTTCTGATCAAACTGTCAGAAACAGAATGCACGAGGGCCTGACATCCTTTAGAGCAGAGGTGTCAAACATAAAGCCCGGGGGCCAGAACCGGCCCCTCAAAGACTCCAATCTGGCCCACTGGACTGCATAAAATTTGGACTGAACTGTATTTTCAAAGGTTTTACAGCTTATCCTCCTGACAAAGAAATCTCCCATGGCCCTTCATACAACACCAAAGGGATTAAGTAATAGACAATAAAACAATGGAAACGTCCTGTTATTGAATTTTTTTTTTTTTTTTACAATGGCTTCACAATAAAAAATAAAAGTAAAAGTTATCTAATTTCTATAATTACAGGACAGTCTGGATAAAGAGCTATCAGAAGTTTCTATAATTTTACACATTTCTTACAATTTAAGCTCAAAGAGTTGTACTGTCGTATAAAAACAATTACATACTGCTGTAATTGCACGTTTTTCTTATATTAAGATATCGCTGGGATTCGATGGGCAGTTGAACATCTGTACAGAAAGAAAGGGAGGTTTTCTGGTCTGGCCCACCGAAGATTAAAGTGAGCCATTTGTGGCCCCCAGTGCAAAATGAGTTTGACACCCCTGCTTTAGAGGGACCTGTGTTCACAGACCTTTCACCAGAGGACACCGGAGCTGGCAGATCTGCCACTGGTGCACATTCCTCTTCACATATGATGTTGCAGGCAGGATAAACATTCACCACGGTGTCTCAATACTCTTTCCCACCTGTCACATGAGCTCAGCATGAGCCTGCTCTCATCAGGAGTGTGCTTACTGTACATACTGTATGACTGAGGTGATAAATTGGTCAAAGTCAGAGTCAATAATTAAGCTAATACCAATTATCATATGATCTCTCAGTTGCACAAGAACAGCACAACCTAGAAAAGTCTGGCAGTAGGAAACCACAAAATGATGTAACATTTACTGTATCAGCCAAGCATTTGGGCATGCTCTATATAAGCAAAGCAGATTGCAAAATGCTGGGACATAAATTAAACATTAAAATGTGTGAAAAGAATATAATATGGAGACTGACAATACAAAAAAGCAGGTTTTAGGACAATATCAAAAATGCATTTCATCAACTGACTTGATTTAAAGGAAATCTATCTTTTATTCTTTCCGCCAGCCCTTTACGAAGCCAAATACATTTCTTCTAAATTTAGCACCTTAAAAAAGCTTGCATTATCAGCATTCGCTGATTGTAAAAACTGGGATTTTATTTATTTATTTATTTTTACGAAATAATGATTTAGGAAATAGTATAGTGACTGTTGAACTACAAGCTCTGAGAGGCAGACAGCCCCCATTCAATCTTATAGTCATTACAAAAGGGTTTGGCAGTATTTACCACCAAAGGACAGCTGTAGTTGCACTGCAGCAGAGCAGCGGAGCCATTCAGCTGTATGATTTACGCTGTGCATATAGTTCTTTTTACACTGCAGCATCTGTGAGCGCTAACAGCACTCCCCAGAAGCAAGAAAACCATGGAAGTGTAACTCGTTACAGACTTGCAATATGTACAACAAAACTGCTTTAAGGATATTGATTTTCAGACTGTTTCCCAATTCTCTGGTCTGATTTTATTTCTATAAATCTGAAGATTTGCTTCATTTCATTGCATACAGGCAATTTAGGTATTAGTCCGTCTCCTAATTGCAATATGATTTTAAGAGCGATTCATGAATTATGATAATACTCCTGGAAATAGCACAGCGGGGTGTGTGGAGACACCTCGCGAATCGGGTTAGATCTCCCCATGTGGGTAAGCACCCCGCTCAGAGAGCAAGACTAAGTGGGGATCAGCTGTCGAGCAATTTTTGTTTCCAAGGAAAAAACATGTAAACAAATTACTGATGTTTGTCCCCCCAAACAGAAAGCCCTGTAGCTGCAGTCTAACAATATTAGACATTTGTTCTGCACCACATATAACAAAAGCTTTCCTGAAATACTGGAACAGGGACTTTGTCACTGACAGACTGTTTAACAGCACCTGTGTTGCCCCACAGCCAGGCGTTCGGGAGCTCGGTAGCTGACCCGCCAGGATGGCTGCACCTCTTTGCTGCTCCCTCGGGGAGGAAGGATCTCGCTTCAGCTTTTATTCAGCTCCCTGATGGCAGGCTAATGCTGCTGTCACGTCCTGGGGAGAGAGAAGACTAATTACCGACTGCACTCGCTTCCTGCCAGTCCCCCTCTGAGAGCCATGCACTGTTAATTAGACGACAATGCCAAAGAGAGCTGCACTGTGGATGAGACTGACCTTTACCTCATGTAAATAGCATTACAAATCAAAATAAATTTTTAATTTCTCATTTCCCTTTTTCCACCTCCATAACATACTTGTTTATAGAGCTTTTCCATTTTAACCATCCCAGTTAGGCCAAGTTCTGTTGAATAAATAACTTCCTATCTAAGGGACACACTAAATAAGAACACAAAACAGGGACTTTGACTGTAGGCCAGTTTTACATTTTGTCTCAGATTTTAAAATGCTGTATTCTCATATCTCCCTCTGAACAACATGTTCATCATTCTCCTTCTTCTTTCGGTGCTTCAATTAGGAGTCACTACAGCAGATCATCTGCCTCCCTCTAGTATCCTCCTCTGTCACACCAGCCCTCTTCACTGCATCCATTAATCTTCTCTGTGGTCTTCCTTTCTTCCTCCTGCCAGGCAGCTCCATATTCAGCATCTTTGGTCCATTATATCCCGCAGCCCTCCTCCAAACGATCTCAGCCTCGCCTCTCTAATTTTATCTCCAAAACACTTAACCTGAGCTGCCCCTCATTTCTAATCTTGTCCATCCACCTAACATCTTCAACTCTTCCACCTCCCGTCTTTTTGTTAGTGCGACCATCTCCACACCACGCTTCATACCATACCTCTAACCTTTATAGATATTTGAGATAATAAATATGATTTTAAACCACACAAGACTCTCTGTAAGGCTCTGGGATGAAAGGTAGTTGCAACATACTGACACGCTCCCAATCACACTGAGATCGCAAAAACCGCTAATATAGTAATGCTACTGTTTGACTTTAGGCTGTTAGAATGCTAATGTTTGTTAATAAGCACTACACCGAAGTCTAAATGAGGCTGCTGGGATATTATGGGTGGGTAAGAATAATATTAGACTAATTATAAAGCTGCATCAAAGATGTCCTGAAGAAAAATTAAGAGGAGAAAATCAAATTTCCTCTAGCCATTTATATTTCACCTACGATCACAAGTGTCGGCCTGTTTGTGGCCCAGTTTTACAAAGTTCAGGAGGATTAATATGAAACAGTGAAAACATTTCAGTCTGGACCAAATTACACTACAGACACAACAGTTGCTGCTTGTGTGGCAAAAACAGCATTTTATTGTGGTATGTTCCTTTAGGAGGCACAACAATATTGTGTATTTTGTGAAATATGAGCTCTACTGTCTCACTGTTAAGAGGTGATAAAAAAAGAGTCTTTAGGGACATAAATTTGAAAGTAACTGGACTCTGTTCTTTGGGGTGTACTCTGTGATTATCTTTAGACTACTGATGAATTTAGTGTTTTATTGATGTGATTATTATAATGTTATTGCTAGTCCTTTAACCAGATGTTAGGAGGTTAAGTGCCTCCCCCAAAGGCAATCAAAAGTGTTCTTTCATAAAACTCTAATTCTGCCTCTCATTAATAGGTCTAATTAAACTGCGTGTCAATACGGCATCAGACACAGCTTCCGCGTATGTGCACCAGAAAAAAAAATGACACTAACAGCAATGAAATACATTTATCCAGTTCGACTGAATAAATCCATTTTATTGGTTAAATAAAATTCTCTGGAATCAGACGTTTTAGATGAAGTTTAATTAGAAATCTGGCAATCAAAGTCATCTTTACCTTCCACTTGATTTCTTTAAATTAAGTGAATGGTTTACATTGCGGTAAATAATCCTCCAAAAATGCATACACGCAGGGACACCCAGTCACATTAACCACACAGAACGCTGTTAAAACTAGCTGCAATGCTGAGTAAAGCAAAGCTTACTGTGCCTATATCCTGAGAATCGTAAAAAATAAACAGTACCCAAGGTTAAGAGCTCAGTTTAATGATATACTCTTTGGTAATCTCTGCAAATTCCTCAAGTTAAATAGTCAGATCATCTGGTAAATGTGTTTTAGAAAGGATTATGTGACGTCTAAGCCTCATCAGGAAGAGCAGCAACGCTGGCGAGAGCGGGGATGAGCCTCTCGTACACGGTGACGCCTCTCAGGAAGACTCGCTCGTTCAGACACTCGTTGTGATCGTGCAGCAGGATCGGTGTCTGGTTCATTGGTGAAAAGCCAATAGCAGGGATGCCCACCTGGATCATTAAACAAACATTATTTAAAGCACAGGAATGGATTTTTCCCAGTAATAAAAAAAAAAAACCCTTCAAATGACTCACAGAAGGAAATTTCCTCCATTTACAAACTCATTCAGTCCTTTACTCACCGCTCGGATAAAACGGCTATCTGTGGCAGCAGGAAAGATCTCCTTTACCAAAGTCATATTCCTACAGGAGAGATGATAAAATTTTATATATATAAAAGCATAAATCTCAGTGAAAAACATAGTGAATGAACAAGAATTTTCTAGTGTCTCACAGCTGCCACAAGTAACTGTGATAAACCTTTCCACACACAAGAAGCAAATTGTGAGAGTTGTGTGAACATTTGCAGCTAATGTGTGAAGACTCAAAGAGGGAATTTTTAAAAAAAATAAGTTATGCAAGCACATAACAAGGATATAAAATTCAGATCTATGATCCACTAATACAGCAGGTGATTTTTATCTTAAACACTAAATTATTAATCGTTCAAAACTAAGATTTAAAGTTTTAAAATCAGCCCAAACACTGAATCTGGCAACTGAAAAACAAAGATCACCTGGTTACGCTGAACCTCAGCCCCCGTCATTCACGTGGGATGCTACTTTGAGGCATAAAACTCACTTAAGCACGGCTGCAACCCAAGGACAGCCCCACTACGACATGCTACAGAACCCACTCGTGTGGTTGATGCTGCCACCAAACTCCAGCCTCATCATGCAGGATGTGTTGGGGTTTGAATGCAGAGGCAGTGTTGCACAGGAGCCAAAGGATCTGCTACTATCTGCTATCTTAACACATCATATTCATATCTGAGCACCCTGGTCACATTAGCGTGAAACTGACATTTGAAGTGGCTGAATGACAGACTGCTGTCAGTTTAACAGACTTGTGAGGACGGCGGCGTGATGTACTCCAGCTTTGAAAAAAGGATTTCGTCTACTCACAATGCCTTGCAGGCAGTGCTGAAGGCCTTCCACCACGGATCGCTTTCAGCTGTGGATGTGACAGTTTGGTTCATGTGTTTCTGCAGCAGATAACAGCAGATTTAGATCGTTTGACTTTCAGAACAAACCGACAGCAGTCTGATAACCGAGAGCAGGTACACTGACCTGAGCGAAGTCATAGGTGACATCGTCTCCGGCTTCCTTGCACCACTGCTTGATCTGCCTCTCGAACTCCTGGTATGTTAGTAATTTAAAGGTCAATGTAGCGTTACCATGGAGCTTGCAGCCATCTGCATAGTTGTGTGAAGAAGCTATACGGACACGAAAACATAAGCGTGACTGCTCACACACCTGTAGATTTACTGTAGGTGGTATTCTTAGGTCGAAGCTGACATCCATTTCAGCTGGGATGACATTGTAGGCCACGCCCCCTTTGACCATAGTCATATTTACTGTTGTGACATCACCAAGTGTAAAACACTCACTGGTATTTAGCCTGAAAAAGAGAAGGTAGTAAGGAATTTAAAGCTCTTCTTTGGATGCCGGGTGCCTTGTTAGGTTCTGTTAAGACGACCCCACACTGCTTCAACAATGTCGAGGGTCGCGCTCTGGGGAAGCCAATCCATGATCTCACTGCATTAGCAGCGTGTTTAGGATCTTTGTGAGGCAGAAAAATGAAGCTTTCCAGATGGTGCTGCACGGTTGTTACTTTTCTGCATTCATAATGCCATTGATATTGGCAAGATCCCCAACATCACTGGCTGTAACCATGACAGCCAGCCAGTGACAGAGCTCCACTGTGTTTTAAAGATGGCTGCACACACTCGCTGTTGTACCTCTCTCCTGACCTCCTCCGTACAATTTGATTCATCACGCCATAAGATCGGCTGATTTTCAGTCCAGTTCTCATGTAAACTGGTAAACCTCTGCCTTTCACACCATCTCCCTTCCTTAAAAATGCCTTCTTGACAGCCAACCTGCACTGACACCATTTCTGATGAGGCTTCAGTGAACAGCAGATGGATCTGAACTGGAGCTGAAGAGCCAGACGCACCTTTTAGACCTCGTGTCAGGTCTTTGCTGGAATTCTTCCTCCTTCTTAAGAAAAAGACTTTCATATAATGTTGAACTACTGTAAATATATATATTTTTTAGGCCTGAGGCTTCTTTTATCCTCCACTTTCCAGTTTCTTCAATTTATATAAGGACACACCGCACAAGGTTGAGTGAGATATGTCAACCTTTCAGCTAGTAGCTGTTTGGGAATCACCTTGTTGGTGCAAAAATACTATTTCATGCCCGTTAAACTGTGTTATTTTAGACTATTTTGACATTTAGATTCAACTAAAGAAATGGAGACAAAAAGCATTAAAATGGGTTCTGTGAAAAGTTTGTTACGTGCAGACAACACTGGTTCATTCCTCGAGTTAGCGGACTTTATGATTGAATGATTCACAGATCAGTGTTAAGTAGCTTAATAAACAAACAAAAATTTAATCATTCATCAACAAAAACCCTCCTCCTCTTTGAAAGACCTTCAGAACTATTACTCAAGACCCCTTTACAATGTAAAGTGCCTCACCTGTGCTTTTCCTTCTCTCTGAAGTCCAGGAAGGAGTTTATGACATGCCGCTGTAGGTGAAAAAGATAAGTCGCTGACGCCTTCTAATAGTCATTGTAACAAAAAGCTTTTTATTTGTTTGAACAGCTTTGTAAGCCAGTAACATTAGACATATAAATACCAGCTTCTCAGCAGCTGTGTTCTCCACAAAGCGAGAGCCGTGACCTGGACTGCCTGGGCAGTGGACAGTAATCCCTGAAAGCACAAGTAATCCTGCTTGATTCGAGACACGTTTTATCATTTACCAGAACTTCAAAACTAACTCGAGTTAAAGTTTGAAACATTTGAATCTAGTGAGACGTGTGTGCACTAGATTTCATACTTACACCAGGGGTTCCTTTCTCCATAAAACACAGTGAAGGCCTCAGTGGGATTTGCCAGACCTGCAAAGAATTAAATACAGTTCAAGGTAAACATCAGAAATTGTTCAATAAGCTACATTTTTCAGACACAGCTGTGAGAGACGCTTGCAGACAGTGAAGGTACGATAACAAACATCGGAAATATTGGAACACCTGGTTTTCCTCGATTGAATTGTTGCTTTGGCTGTTTTTGAGCACAGCTGGGATTCTTGGTCTGCACCTTTGTTTTTTGCGTGCATCATCACAAATTCTTGCATACGTCTGATGGTTTGTTTCTATCTGGGGCACGGGTAATGTCAAATCAAGCAATTTACATACAATGGGGATTTTTAGACCTACATTTGCTAACAATTAAAAGGAAAAACAGTCTCAGTTAAAGCCGAGAAGTTCAGAAGTTTGAACTGATGTCACAGAAATAAAATCCCACAACACCAGAATGAAGTTACAATCCCAATTTAATGGTCTCCGTCTCAAAACTCCTCACAGAGAAAAACAGGAAACCTAGTTAGTGCTGATCAGAAGGAAAAACACTTCTATAAATACTTCCAGCCTTCCTGCAGTAACACTTGTTCTTTCTCCAGAAACAACGTGGAAGGTTGAGGCTGGACCAGTTCAGGAGCATAAAGGGGAGACATGACCACAGAGCATAAGATAATCGAATTTTTCTGTGGACAAGATTGAAACTAAATAAACTAGCCTTACTAATATGCTTTGGCATCTTCAATATTCTAATTTTGATTCATTTACTTTTGAAAAATCATGCAAACGTTGCCGTTATTATCGTTTTACCTTCATCGAGGGCAAAGCCGATGTTTAACTTGTGAAACTCCGGCTGCTTTACAAATGTGTCCATCCCCTTGTGACCTCCAACTTCCTCATCTAAAAATAAATAAATAAATCAGAGAATACAGCTCAATAATTACATATTTATCACGTGAATTCAATCAATATGGCTGATTAGCCATCTGCTCAGGATGAAGCTTCGGTTGGAGCAACGCTAGCAACGACGTAAACACCCTGACTCCCTGGATTCGGTGCCTTCCCCCCCTAAACTGGCACACTGTGCTGAAATGTTGCTGAATGGGGGGTGTTGTTTCAATTTAAATATACTCAGACTTGAATCGAAGGCTTTGTGTGGGAAGCAGACAATAAATACTGTACAGCATGTACAAACAGATTCAGAGAACAATGTGTACTCTGATACGCATATTTACCGTGGCTAAATCTGCACACACAGAGTGCTGTTGTCCAGATCAAATCTCCACGACATACAAAATAACATTTAACACACAGTGTGTTTTCGTAAACATCCACACTTGCAACACACCCATTAATAAGTCCAGTTAGTTCCAGTGTCAAGTCTGTTGGGGCCTGACAGATGGACACATTTAAGTATGCATTTCATGTTTTGATGTTTGCGTCAGAGTGGAAGGTCAGAGTTAATCTTAGCCTGAGCACATGTGTTTCACTGAGCAAAGGAAACACTCATCTCCTCTGTGCTTAATGTGTACATGACTACAGCCATTAGTCTCTATTGACAATATTATTCCAAACAATTTAAAAAAAAGGGAACAGAGAGAGGCATTTAAAAGTCTTACCGGGAACAAACATCAGATGCACAGTGCGCATCGGTTTCCATCCCTTTGCCTTCAGCCTCCTGACTGCCTGGATGTACCTACACAGAACAAAAGCAGACACGGCAGATATATGACGGGAACAAAAAAAAAAACCAGCGTGTGAACTGTGACAGTATGCAGGCTGAGTGAGCGGGTGTTAAATCGGGTGTTTCTCATAGAACATAAAATACAAGAGGTCATCACAACAACACTAGAGCACAAATCCTGTTTAATAAAGCAAGTTATCAAGGCAGGTTATACCCACTGTATAGTTACACATTTCATGTCCTGTGATCCACGGGCATAAATGTTGCCCTCTGCATCTTTGAAAGCACTGAAAGCATCGTACTTCCAATGTTCCTGGAGAAAAGATTGATATCAAATCTGTTTTTTTCAGGTCTATTAAAAAGGTGATAACAGGATTGCAACACCGTGAGCAGAGACAGACGTCATACCTGGTAAACAGGTACAACGTCTGTGTGGGAATTCAGCAAGATGGACTTCAAAGTGGGATTCGTTCCTTCCCACGTCATGATGGATATGACTTTACCGGGAAAAACCTAAAAAAAAAAGAAAATGCATGACAGATAGGAACTTTTTATGAATAATGTTACGTCCCCTGTTTCGTGCAAATAAAGTGTGGCCTGAATGCAACACAATCCATATCACGCACCTCGATCTTCTTCATGGGTAGCTCGAGCTCCTCCGCTATTCTGTCTAGGAACCTAAGAGCAGCATCTAGAAAATAATTAACACACAGCAAGACATCAAGCTCAGGCATTAATAACTGAGTGACAAATCTCAGCCACCGCTCCTGCTGCTGCGCTTTGACAAGCTTTCTCTTCTGGTCGATGCATTTTTCAGCCACGTGAAAAGTGGCCCAGCTAGCCGCAACAGGGCAACTGTGACACACAAAACCCTGTTTACATTTGGTTGTAACCACGCTAAATACACATGGAAACAATCAACTCGAGAGAAAAGAGAACTGGGAGACAATTTAAGATGACCCCATGTTTTTTGGTTTCTACTGCTGAGACTCAGCACAAGTTGTGATCACTGAGCTGAAAATTTTACACAACAGCTCAGCTTTCTTTTTATGACAATCTGCTTCATACATAAGCGAGAGCAATTAATGGCTAACTGCTGAAGATACAAGGTGAACTTTGATTTTAACAAAAAAAAAAAAGAAGAAAAGAATAAACAGACCACGTTACAGATCATCACAGGAAGCACAAGTGCTTTCTGTAAAATACGAGA
>VOQJ01017796.1:5853-18179 GCA_015052665.1 Apistogramma diplotaenia | reverse complement strand
TTTTTTAATGACAATCTGCTTAATAAAAAACCGAGAAAAATTAATGGCAAAATGCTGAAAAAAAAAGGTGAACTTTGATTTTAAAAAAAAAAAAAAAAAAAGAATAAACAGACCACGTTACAGATCATCACAGGAAGCACAAGTGCTTTCTGTAAAATACGAGAAAATATGAAAATGCCTTACATAAAACACTGAGAGACAGCAGCTAAAAAGATAATTAGTCAAACATCGGTTTGGAGACTGTTAAAGACAAGTGCGCCCTAAAATTTTAGTAGTGCTGTTTCGCCAAAGGTCAAAGCTTGAGCTCAGTGTGTTGTAACAAAAGCGTCTCACCATAGTCGGGCTCTGGGTGGACGGTTTTGAGCCGGAGGTAGTCTCTGAACAGAGTCACAGAGGGGTCTTCTCCCTCAGGATAGCTCTGTCCGCCTCCGACACTTGGACCATCTTTGTCAGGTAGCATGGTGTGGTTTATCCTCTACCTGAGGACGTGAGAGTTAATGTACGGCATGTTACAACCAAAGCAGGAAGAGGTCAGGTTCGCGTGGGGTAAACATCTCAATACTGCCTTTTCTCTGGCGCAGACATGATGCTACATCCGTTAATCGCTGTCCCCCTTTACCGCTGCCATGACCTTACCTGCCTAATAAAGCACCTCTGCTGAGGTCCTGATAAAAGCTAGCTAGCCCGGAGCGAGTTAACTTGTTTCCCTCTCGTTTTCGGTACAGGCTCCAGCAGCGAAGGTAAGCGACGGAGATGACAGGACAGCAAAGAGCGCGTATTTATTTATCACACCTTTTTATATTAGTTGTTATGACTTCAGTACTCACCAAGTGCAGCCACGCAAGCTCCCACTACTCAGGTAGACGTGTGCATGTGTGCGCGCGCGCGTCAGCTGACATGATGCTGGCTTCCTGCCCTTCAAAATAAAAGATTCCTGTTAAAACTGCAATGAATTTGCATTTTCTGCCGTTCGGATTTCAAACTGTTTCAGACATTAAACGAAAGACACAGCTGGCACGTCTTTGTATGTTTCTCTACTATCGTGCTGTACTAACACCTCTTCTTTATCCTTCTGCTCCCTTTATGGGTCGCCACAGCTCACCCTGTCTCTAGTATCCTCCTCTGTAACAGCAGCCCTCTGCATGTCCGCCTTCACTACAAAGAGTGCATCTGTGGTTTACTGCATCACAATGGTAAAGCTGAATTAATGCCAGCTACTTAAGTAAATGTAACAACATTACCCCTCCAAGTAACAGTATCAAGTGTAATATAATTGTTAGAACCATTTACTTAGTTATTCATGTGTAAACTTGAAAGAGCCCAATGTGAACGACTTCCTCTTAATAAGTGTACTCGAATAAATGAAAAAAATGCTCTAAAAAGTCAAGCATTTTAAGTGTCAAACTAGTGCCTTTAAAAATATGAGAAATGAATGAGGCTGTCTGCATTACGTAAAAAAAATGTCACATAAATACATTTGGTGAGTTCCTTAGTTTGTTCCTTCTCAACATGCCAGTGTGTCAAATAAAACATACAAAGCACAATTTTTTTTTTTTTTGGTTTTTATTTCAAGCAGTGCACATATCTTTCCTTTTGGCATGATTGTCCAAAGTCATTGAAAATATATTACATACAACTTCAGCATTATATAATACGAGTTGCTTTTAAAATTATTTTTTTTACATTATTTTACTTTACATTTATAACACCCCACCACCCCCACCCCAGTTACATGAGGCATCAGGTCTGCTTGCTTCTGTGCAGCACAGCTTATGTTTAATGGAAGCCAGAATGTTTACTAGACATTTATAGAAATGCTGTTTGTTAAAACGTGAAACTAACAGAAGCTTTCAAACACATGTAGAAGCAACATTTGCTCGTTTACAGTAACCTACATGTCACCCACAAAAATGGCAACAGTTACGCAACCACATTAAATATTTTTACATGCAGCAAGCGATGAGAAAAACAAGAAACAAAACTCACCACTATACAAGCTTGACTTCTTTTTTTTAACAAGCTGGACTAGTCTCGTATTTTTAGGCGACAATGAAATTCTGAAAAATAATGCATTCATCACAGCAATATCTGCAACACTAAGTTGTTAAATGTAAAATTTTAAACATCATTTTCTAAGCCACTGAGTGGCGACCTGTCCGGTGTGTACCCGCTCTCGCGCTCACGGCTACTCCCATGCCAGAGATCCTTTTTTTGGGAAATAATTCTGCTGATTTAAGTGACCACAGTATAGCACTGGTTATCAGATACGGCTACAGTTGGATCATACAAAAAATTATTTCCCCATCTTTTCATGATCACTATTCTTTGACTAAAGTGGAAAAAAGTCAAGAGGTAAAGGAAAGCTGTAGAGGGCTCGACTTAGACAACTGCTGCAGAAATGCTTCTGCCATAAAACTGCCAGGTTTTTTTTTATATTTATAAAGTGAAATTAAATACTTGTTACTTTGAAATTAGCTGCTCTTCCTGTCACTCGTTTCTTTTCCTGCTGGAGAGATAATCCCGTGTAAGTCGTGCCTTTATAAAGGCTACCTGTGACTAAAAGAAAATGAGATAATGATCATCCTAAAGGGTAAATCTTCACTTTTATCATCATTTGGATATAGTTCATATCTTTATTCACATAAATGTATTTTTTAAATAAATCACATTCTTCATAGAGGCTAACAACAACATAAGAAGCAGATTTTATTACAGCAGCTCAGTGTTCAAAGTTCACCTGTGGGTTCATCATAGTCTGTAACTGAAGGTTTAAAACATGTCAGCAGGTTACGGCATGACATGGAACCTACTGGAACTGAAATGGAATTATTTACATAACCTGCATCACGTTTCAGTTTTCATGAAAAGGTTGGATGGAGTGCCGCTTTGAACTGTGGGTTGGCCTAACCTCCTCCCTGTCATAAAGCATGGTCCAGTGTATCCTCTGCTAAAGAAAGTAATAAAGGAAGCACTGAAGCGCATGTCTTTAGTATGTCGAGTTTCAACCACAGCCTGCCATCCTTCAGGTCCAACACTCAAAACAAAGCTGACTTTTTCATCCCAACCCAAGTTTTTTCCATTTCTCCACTTATTTCAGTTTGCTGAGGAATTCGATCAATCCTTGGTGAAATTCTCTGGGCTTGTCCATGTAACAGGCATGGCGCGCGCCTTCCAGCTTCAGCACAAAGTGATTTGGAAGTTGTATGAGGTTCTTGTGGGATTGGGCGCCCAGATTTGTATCCAGGGCTCCGAACACAATCAGAGTGGGAGTCTGAAAAGCACAAAGGACTGAGAAGTCAAAGAAGAAGACATAAAAAGAATACAACAGTGTCAACAATGTAAAGATGAACAGTTTTATGCCACATTTGTGGGGTAGGTGTGAGTTATGAGAGGCTCTTATACAGTGCATTTGACGATAATCAACTTGTTCTACTTCCTGTTACAAAACTAGACTAACAAATGTTATTACTCGGGCTATAATTCCTCCACTTTGCATATTATTCTGTTATTTTTTAGTTCAATAAAATAGCAATCAAGTGCCACATTAAAATGAAACGTTAACCACTATCTAATCCTGGAACACATTTTTCCAGGTTTTCAGCGTAGCTAGTAGAATCCTGTTGCATCCTCAAGTCATTGTTTATTAAGACGAATTTAAAAAAATACAACCTAAAGCTTCCATCTTGCCTGTGAGGTTTGTACTCCTTCATAACGTCTGCTGTAATATATTCAGCAACGTCAGCATCATTTATGCCCCCCCTCACCTGAATATTTTGGTATTGCTGTGGAGAGTAACTCCGGGTGCCAACTGGCGCTATGGGAATAAAGCCATGTAGCTGAGCGCTGTTCTTCATGAGAAAGGGGAGGGAGTAATGTCCACTCATTGATGGGCTCAAAAGCACAGCCGCCCTCACACCCAACGACTCCATGAACCTCGAAAGGAGGTCAACTCGACTCTGGTCGGTCTTCAGAGATTCGGAGTCTGGTGATTTTCCGTACCCTGAAAGGAAAGGGACTAACAATAAGCTTAATTACAAAATTGGTATTTTTTTAAACCACAAGATCAATTAAAATATATATATATTTTTTTTAATCTATGAGATTTTCAGAAATTTGTGCAAAGTGGGATTTTAAAGTATTTTGCAGCATCCACAATTGTCTTCAGATATTTCTAGTTAATCTGGTTGCTCAGACCTCTCATCCTGAATAGGAGCCGTGCTGAAAAAAACACGTAGTCATCAAACTCCAAGTAAGGCTTACATCAACATTACCTTTTGTCAGCACCACAACATTCACAATAGCAAAATGAGGAACAACAATCAGCACAACCAGTAATGAAACATCTGCGTTCATACACGAGTATGATAAAGCAGGCTGCTCTGAACTCCATCATCCGCATTCCTATTGTGCAGGTAAAAATATTTTCAACCACAAGAGTGCGCTATCATCTCATCAAACTGAAGCTTGAACAAACCAGCCGCACCATTAAATACACGTATAACTGTTACTCTCTGAATGAGAGAAGTACAGTAAACTACGGTGTACAATAAATTTATGTTGTCAATTGACTCATCCAATAAACTGAAAAAATTAATAAGACATGCTGATTTGTGAGCCAAACACTGCAGTTGTTTTATTCATATTTGGATTCAATTTTAAATTATGTCTCTCTAAATAATAGATTGTTTCCTATAGTAAATAAATGTCAAAGACTATATAAATAGCAGAATGATGAGTTCATCAGTACTGACACTTACCTCAGTGCTTATAACATGTGATAAGACTTAAGTTCTACCTGGTAGGTCCATTGCTAAGGCCTGATATCCGTTAGTTGCCAGCAGGGCCATGGTACCAAGTTCTTCCCAGGTTTTGGATGTGAAGGCCTGACCATGCAGAAGGACAACTTGCAGCCTGCAGAAACACATAAGTGTTACCCAGGGCTTTAGCTCATGCACAGGCCCATCCTGTGACAGTCACTGCCATCTGGTTTCTTATCTCACCTTGTAAATTGGTTTGCTATTAATTAAAAGTCACAAAGCATGTTATATCCTCAGATTATGCCACCAGCTCACCTTGGCAGTATCTGCCGTCCAGCTCCATCCACCGGCAAAGCCTCTCTGAAGAACAGGGGAGGGTCACCGGGCAGCTGTCCGGTGCGAATGGACACATTGATGGTTGGAAGTGCAGGAGGAGGGGTGGCCATCAGCCCCATTTTTTGAGCTTCGAGGGATGGCTCCATGCTGCCCTGACGAATGGATGGCAGCAGCAGGTACAGCAGTAACGTGGCCAACAACACCAGGCCCAGAACAACAAGACGATTACGCAAGAAATTCATTGCAAGATGGGATTATCTGGAAAAAGCGGTAGAAAGTAAATTGCCCTTCATTCTGTTTAAGTTCACAGTCCTACTACTTGTCTGGCACTGTACAGATGGATGGAAGGATATAATAGCTAAACCCATGGTTTTTGCTTCTACAGTCTATGTTTACTAAAAGCACATTTAAACTGTATGTTGCATTGATGTGAGAGTAAATAGGGCTGCACTGATGAAATATGAGGAAGGAGAACAGGGGTTCGTGAAGACTGATGCTGCTTCATCTCCACATTAATAAACTGAGCGGACTAGTAAAATTTTAATGCCAAAGTTACCACAAAGAAGTGGCGGGCAGTTCTATACTTAATTAGGTGGATATTAAAATTTAAGGGTTGAGGTCTTTTGCAAACAATCATTAAATACAAGCTAAGACCATCTCAGATGAATAATCCCTGCACAGCCTCCACCCAACACTGCACTCAAAAGATGCTTATTAAGACTTAACTGGACACCTATACTTTACGAGGGGTGGCTTTGCATAAATAAAATTTTTAATAATTTGGTTCTGCAATGCAAAACAGAAAGATGGTCATTAAAATTTAGCCAAATAAAAATGACAGCTAGCAGCAGCTAATTGTGTCTGGCACTAGCTAAACTTGCACAATAGGACGCTGCAGGAGGCGACCTGCATCATACAGCAACATACCGATACAGACGAGACAATTAAACGCGTTCAGTGACGGAGGGGCGAGGCTTTCTTCTCTATCGTCATGTCTTCGGCACTGCTGGCTGCCAGCGACGGGAAACGTTGCTGAAAGGCTTCGGTTCGATGCTCGTTTGGATGGATGGCTAGTTTAGCTTTTCAAAGTGAGAGGAGAAATTAAATGACAGCTACGAATCTTTATTCTTCTAGCAAAGTGAAACAAATTATCCGGACACTGAATGAGCGGTTGCCGATAAACTCGAAGTAAACTAGCTATTAACCGACAGACGAGAAAGACCACGGACGCGAACGCATCTTAGAGAATATTTGTCTCATATAGATTAAATCTAATACGATTTAAACCGACTACTTCTCGTCGGAGCATTTTAAGAGCTGCACATAACACTAATCGCCACAGCACTTCCTGTTGAAAGTTTCCGACAAACAAGGTTTTGTTGGGAGAAAATATTTTTGTTTTAGTTAAACTGGTTCTGGATATTTAGTGGACTTTTGGAAAATACATATAATAAAGTTTGCAGCTCCGCCTTTTTGTTTGATTATACTAAAATTAATTTTGATTTAGATCTGATTAAAAAGATTTGTGCTTAGAGGTGATGGTAGGTTTTAAGATATACTTCATTAATTTCATAGCTGGCAAAACAACCTATAACCAAATATGCTGGTGTAGAACTAGAATATAATTCTCAATAAAAGAAAATATAATATTGCAAAACAAATATAAGGTTAAAAATTTTTTAAAGTGAAAGTAAATGAAAACAAGCTCGATGAGTTTTAATATACATAAAATTCAATAGAAGTAATAGAAGTTCAAATGTAAAGAAAATATGAAATAATTAAATATAAAAGCTGGCTGTGGGCATTTACAGTCATGCAAAAAAGGTTTTTCACAGGAGACATACACCTTCTTATTTTTAAGATTAGGCTTAAAACTTTCCTTTTTGATAAAGTTCATAGTTAGGGCTGGGTGGGGTGACCCTGAACCATCCCTTAGTTATGCTGCAATAGGGCTAGGCTGCTGCCATGATGCACTGAGCGTTTCTTTTCACTCACTTCTTTTTTTACTCTGTTTATACCCCACTGTGCCTTCATTCATTACTTATTATTAATCTCTGGCTCCCTTCCACAGCATGCCTTTTGTCCTGTCGTTCTCTCTCTCCTCAGCCCCAACTGGTCGCAGCAGAGGACTGCCCCTCCTTGATCCTCTTCCTGTTAAAAGGGTGTTTTTCCTTCCCACTGTCACCAAGTGTTTGCACATAGGGCATCATTTTGACTGTTGGGTTTTCTTTGTAATTATTGTAGGGTCTTCACCTTACAATTAGAAGCACCTTCGGGCAACTGTTTGCCGTGATTTGGTGCTGTATAAATAAAATAGAATTGAATTGCAGCTCTTTAAAAAAATCTAAATTTCCATAGCAATTACGAGTGTGAGAAGCAGCCAGGTGCAGCTAATCGTTGGCAAGTGTGATCACCTCTATAAAAGCAGTTTTGGCAGTTTCCGTGTTAATGCAATGCCAAAAACCTTCCCAGGTGTGAACGTCCAAGCAAATTCACCCCAGGTTAGATTGTGCAATGCTCAGAGAAACTGCAAAACAACAAAACAAAACAAGAGCTACATCTCAAACTCTACAGGCCTCATTTAGTATGTTAAAGTTCACGACAGCAACATTAGAAAAAAAACTTAACAGAAACAAATCTCAAACAGAAAGGCTAAAAAGGAAAACAAAGGTGCTGCAATGGCCCAAAGTCCAAACTGCCACCTGATTGAATTCCCGCATACCTCAATAAACTGAACTCAACATTGTAAGGAAGACTGGGCCAAAAGTCCTCCATCACAATGACACTGATAGTCATTACTTGAAGTTGTTGCTGCTAAAGGTGGCTTAAAATAGTCCTGTGAACCTTTGCTCACACTGAGGATGTCCCCGAGGAAGCTGAACATCTTTCCTGCTAAGAGTAAGAAAATAACAGGCAAAAATCAAATGAAAAATATTTTTAATAATGTAATTCTCCAATGCAAAAGATGAATATGGAATGTTTAAGATACAGCACAGCACTCGATTTTGTTAATTTGCTTCGAAACAATAACCAGTACACTTTGGCTACATTTATATCTTAATGCTGAATGTAAATACTGATCACAGAACCACAAAATCTGCGTTAAATAGGTAAAAATCATTCTTCTCATTGTAGACCAGCTAATCAAGTGTTACTGTGTAAGATCTTTGTTTTATTTTTGTATGTTTGCAAAAACACTGAGAAACATTTGCTCAAAAAATATGCCTATTAAAAAGGAAAGACTTTAAAAAATTTGAATACTTCTTAAAAAAATAACTGAGATGAAAGCCGAGGCAGCGAGGTATAACAGCCACAGAGGCGACCCTTTCGTTTTCGACAAGATTCACAGTGAAGCAGTATCTCTAATACGACACATTATATGGGAAAAGCCACTAACGCTGCCGCGCACCGACAGCATTCACTCAATTTCATCCCTCACGACATGTAATGGCACCCAAACCACCTCTACCTCTACGTGAAAGTGCAGAACTTTAAGACATTTGCAATATGCATACACGTAACAAGACAATTCAACGGTCTGTGCAATCCTGACACTACTGTTTGTGAAAAAAACACCTGCCAGCTTCTATCATAACTCATTGTAGTTACTGAAATCACAACTGACAGTATAAATATGAAACTGCTCCTCAGCCAGTTTGAATCACTGGCAGGATCCTTGACACAAGCCACAGTGCAAGCAAGTCAAGCTAAGCCTCATAAACACTGGTTTTCTGAGGCTGATGAACATGTTTGTTCAGTCAGCTGATATCCAAAGTATTTAGCAATCACAAACTATTTCAAATCAATCCCATACATTTGGTTATAAATGAAGCCAGCATACGGCCTATCGCAGTACATCAGGAACAAGCTGAAACAGGCTGTAATCAGCTGCACTGAACTTTCAGCTGCTCCCATATTCATAAGGGGTATCGAACTGGGGATCTTTTGCTTGTTCGGTTACAGTGAATAGTTGTGTTTAAATTCCCAGTGATAATCCACCCGTCTGATATATTTCCTAATGTTACATGACTTGTTTTCACAGTGATATCCATTTAGGTGAGAGGATACCCTGCAGCATCTCTATTTGGTCTGCACTGTTTTAGTCGTAACGCTTCTTTTTTGTGTACATTTTGTTTTATAATAAAACTGGTAGACATGATGGAGTTCATTTGAATAAAAAGCAAGGACATAAAGACGTTTGTAAACAAAGGCAACTGCAAAAGCGAGCTGGTCGCAGCCCTGTTAAGGCACAGTATCAAACTAAAGACGGGCAGGTCCAGCCTCGATGTTTCTAATAGCAGAAGAGGTTTGTAATAATTATAGATGCTTTGTATTTAATTTATAAGACACTTAAGAGCTTGATAGCCATACGATAACATAATATAAAATAGTGTGTTGTTGTGAGGCACCAACAAACTGTAAATATGTGTGCGTCCGTTCCATTTTATCCACTTTTTCTACTCTAAGTCATGTATTGTTCTCACACTTGTACTCATCATAAAAAACACATAAAGAAAAATTCTTTTTACAATTACACTATGGTCCTATAGAGCAATGCAGCATCTACTTATCCGGAGGTCAGGGTACGCCTGGAGCATGGCAGATACCTTTAATAAAAAAATGACTTTAGACATGATTTCCTATAAGTTAATGACTGGTTGAAATCTTGGTGGTATGACACCAACTTTGGAGGTTAGAGATCTCATGCTAAGGCTTATCACCCACAAACATTGCTTTCCCATGAGTCTGCATGCCTAGAGAAAAACCACCTGCGGCCTTGGGTGGTCTCTAATTCCAGGACTGACTACTTGCTACTGTCAACGCATCAACATAATTTCGACCATTATGTTAAAAAGTCTAAACTGTCCACCTCCGGGCTGGCAGAAGCAGTAAATAGTTTGGGCTTCTTAGTTTCCTCAGTGTAGAAGAGTAAGGAGTCCGAGTGGGAGTAAAAGGCAAAGAGGCCAAGTACCTAATACAGAGGAGGCTCTATTCTGCCCTTTTTCTTTCAGAGCACAGTCATCCCCGCTGTACCCACTGTAGCATTGGCACTGGAAGTGCTTGTGGAAAAAAGCCACTTCAGCTTGGCTAAGCGCTCCTGTAACCTTGAGCTGGCCACTCTGATTAGTTATTTTGTGTGTTGAGGGGCTGAGATGCAGATATACATCGCTGTCCGGTGCTCTGCGAAGACAGCGGCCATTAAATTTACATAGCGCCTGGCTGCACTGCTCTGCTGCTGTAGACACATTCAGCAGGTACCGGCCCAGCGGTCCCAAAAGATACTCGTTTATGGTGGAGCAGTTAGCCTGGAAGACAAAAAAAGAAACGTTAACCCCGGGTAGTAAACACAAAGCAGTTCTGCATCAAAGAAGCAAAGACAATAGACTTCTTACACTGCTGCTTGCATAGGAGGTGTCCCCCCAGAAGATTACGCCTGCAGCTCCAAGTGCGACACTCTCACCTATTGTGGAGACCAAATCTGTCTAAAGAAAGTTGACAAACAGTTCAGATCTGCGCCACAGAAAATTCCAAAACATTCCAGTTCCAGTGAAGTCATGCAGTATCCTGCGCTTTAACAGCAGAGACAGACATTTCCAGTTGAATGAGATCTCCCATCAGTTGTAGATGTAAGGTATGACTAAAAAGTGCTTTACATTTTAAATCAGTCAAACTGAGTTAGCTGCAGGAGTCAGTTTGCTACTCTGGTTTGTTTTTGACATGAATAAAATTAAATGGGGGTATTCCAATCTAGATGTGTCCAGAGAGCTGGAATTGTCCCTTTTTAATTAGTGTAGTTAGATTGGTGTGTCTGAGAAATGGTAATAGTTTAACAAATTAATAAAGTGAATTTTGGTTTATCAGAATTTAGGATTCTACGGTTGGCTTTGTGTTATTTTGTTGTTTTTCTGCATAATTTCTGCAAAATCTAAATAAAATGTTTTGTATTGACAAAACAACTTCGACACATCTGTTAAAGTATGATCCTCTTGTATGAATTGATGCTGTCACCAACTAACCTCGGTTAGGAGAGTCGTCTGACTGATGTAAGTAGGCCGGGTGTAAACAAAAACAGGACGTGCTAATCCATCCCCAACAGATGCCAGGCGCATCGCCTCCTTCACTCTGTTTCGGACAAAAAGGCGCCCCTGGTTTGTTGAGCGCAGTACAGATTCCATGTATACTGAGGGGAAAAGTGCCGTACATTCCATCCACAACCAGCTGAGCTGATCATTGCGGTCCACCTCCACAGGAGGACAGTGGCCTGTGTAGTTTCGCAGGTTACTCTTGTAGCCATGGTTGTAACAATCTGGAAACAGGTAGAAGCCCCACAGCTGATTGGGCCTCATGTTCTTGGCCAGTTTCAAAGTCTCCAGCATAAATCGTCGAGCTGATAGTTCAAATTCTTGCTCTGCAACTTTCTCCACTTGTTTCGGGGTCCATGTAGGGTTCTTTTCGGCTACCATTGTATAAGACTTATTTCGATAGATAATTTTAGCATCCCAATTTCTAATCCACAAAGGGCGCCACTCCTCCCAGTCAATAACAGCCAAACCCTTTGCCCCTGGTGCTTTAATATATTTTTCAAGACCTCCAGGCATCTTTTTTGAGTGCTCAGTGAGGCTGACAAGCTGCGGAAGGCCTCCATTAACTGCACTGCCATCATGCTTATAATAGGGATACAACCCAAGACGTTCCTTATAGAAGATTGTGAGATTCTGCCCCACAAAGCCCTCGTTGGGGGTTGCTACAACATCAAACTGGCTCAAAGACAAGGTTACTCTATATCGTGGCGCACACTCCTGTGTTGGGGCATTCCAGGCAAGAAGAACTGGCTTCTGGGTATATAACGGCCTTCTTGTCTGCTTTATATCTGCAGAACAAAAGGCTGTCCACGATGTAAACAGAGTCAGAAGCAACCAGGGCAGCTGGCCAGTTGTGGTGAAGAGAGGGTGAAATGCAGTCTCCATGGTCATAGCTCACCTTCACTTCTCTTTGTCTATGAAAGACAAAGCAGTTTTTGTTAAATTCAGCCAGAAAGAAAACGAAATAGTTCTAATTCTCTAAAAATTATGTATTTCATCACAGGAAATCGTTTGCAAGGAAAGCAACATGATCTCAAAGGTAGATCAGGTTTCTGTGAACTATTGCCACATTACACTGCCCATTTCCATTTCTAATACAAAAAAATGTAAAAATTAAAAAAAAAAAAAAATCTAAAAGACTTTTCTTTTA
>VOQJ01017795.1:11632-29044 GCA_015052665.1 Apistogramma diplotaenia | reverse complement strand
ACCAGAGTTACACCTTTAGAAAAAGCTATACAGATCACTGATTTCCACTTAAAGGGCCCTAGATCTTGTTGGACTAGACGTCAGTCACAAAGGCCTAGAGACTGACTGAAGATCAGCTGGTCAATAGGGAAATGTGTATTCCCTGACCAGTTGTATGTGGCTGCTGAAGGGTGCTCGCTAGGTGAAACTGGTCACAGAGAGATATAGGGGCTGCACAGAAAACCTCCCTGTGACTGCTTTGGTCACTAGTAGGTTGCCATGGTCACCCGTGATTTATATGAAAGATGTCAACTTATCTGCAAACACTTGCCACCTGCTTGCTAAGTGCTGGTGAAAGTGTGCGACACAACCTGGAAGCAGAGGACCATTCACCTTCAAAGTAAAAGCTGCACCTTTTGAATTGTGTAGGATTCTGATAAGGCACAACTCTTACTATGAAGGCAAATATTCTCTGAACTTTTGACCTTTTGCTATTTTTTGCTATTTTTTCTTATTTCACTTTGGTCCAGCTGCATTTTGTTGCTATCCTGTCTGGCTTTAGTGTAAAAGAAGCACCTTTCTTTCCAAAAGAGATACTTTTGTAGAAATGTGAACAACACAAACAGATCAAAGTGTACTTACTGTTAAACCCACTCCAATGAAAATGCAGATCATTCCTATAGTTATATAAGCACAACAGCGCCTCCTAGGGAGCGCACTGCCAACAGAGGATCTGCAGACAGAGACAGAGAGAAGAAAGAGATTGAGGAGAAAATTTTATAGGATTCCAACACTGAAACAGACCGAAACATACAAACAGACTTTAGATGTTGCACTTGTCTTACACGACCTTTACCCGGAGTTTGTTTATTTTGTTCCATTAATGAAAAGTCCCCACCCATCATCGCAGTGAGCTCATTCCACAGCACTATTGTCAAATCTATCTAAAATCTCTCACTTCCTTTTTCCGAGTTACACCTGAAAGCACTCTGGGACGGTCACATGTTCAGCTCCAAGCAACCTCCATTCCATCCAGACTCAATGAAAATAAGTTAACTGCACTGAAGCAGCAGGCTGGCATAAGTTCTCTCTCTTTTTTGGCTTTACTATAGCTTTATTTTCCTTCCCCCACTCAGCTCTCACATGCTTCTCATGTGACGGGACTGAAGCATTCTTCAGGGATCACCAGTATTCAGATGGCTTAGGGGGTGCCCGGTCACCTGATTTTCTGCCTTCTGTGCTTTTTCTACTCACCCCCTGCTTTCACATTCCCCATTTCTTCTGCTAGCTGTTTATTCAGTGAACTATAATGATCTCCTTTCTATCATACCAGGAGGAACATCCGTGAGAAAGAAGAGGATGAATTACTTCATGTTTATCAGCTTAAATTGAGGGAACCTTTGTTTTGGAAAGGTGGTACAAGCTTTGTCCCACAACTAATTGCCACTTCATCCACCGCTATAAAGGAATACAGAGAAAAGGGCATCGTGAGAGATGGACACACACACAGACACAATATAGACGTAGAGGTTATTCCATGTTTTGGCTTCAGCTTATCTCACCATCACTGTCTACATCATCCCATTGGGAAAAAACACTCAGTAGCCTCAACCCCCTCCGCCCCAGCCCTGTGACCCTCATACCACTAACCTCACATGTGAGGCCAAGCTTTAATGCGTGTCACACGTCTAGATTAGCCTCGCATAATCCCCTCCCCCACCTTCCAAGAACTGCAAATCCAGCCCCCTAAAGCTCGGCATCTCGGTGAATTTAACCATAAATTCAGCAGTAAACCCATTTTAGTGACATTTGAGTGTTTACGGGTGAGTCATACTAAACCACAATCCAACGTGGCCGAGCGTTGACGGTTATGCAGAAGTGAAATATTCATGGTTTTTTAAATTCTGCTTTTTCTCCTGAACAGTCTGCCTGGATGCTGAATTACTTCTCCAGTTAAAAAAAAAAAAGAAAGAAACAGATCAAGATAAATGGCTTTAAAGTAAGATACGTCTGAGTGTTAGTAACAACACTGTGTGGTGCTTACCCCGCCTCCTGTTAGGGGCAGCTAGTCACTGGACGGTGTACGCTCCAGAAAGTTGTTACCTGCAGCTTGCGTGTCATTTTCAGCATTTCTATGTGCACTATGTGGACAACGTAACCACGCAGTCTGCCTTTACAAACATTTGTGAAAGAATGAGTCATTCTAAATTTGAGCGTGTTGCTGTAACAGGATGTCACATTACAAGTCAGTTTGTGACATTTCTTCCTTCTTAGATATTTTACAATCAACTTGCAAAGTGGAAGTTTTCAGGAAGCACTGCTACTCACTTACAGAGCGGTGTCACAGAGCGCTGAGGTTCATAATGTGTAAAAGTCTTTTCATTTCATTTTTAATTTCTTTAAAGCTTTTTATTATTTACTCATGGCTGCCTTGGGAATGCCTCGTGCCCTCCCGGAAGAGCTAGGAGAGGAGGCCGGGGAGAAGGAAATCTGGGCTTCTCTCCTTAGACTGCTGCAACCTGGATGCGGATGGCAGAGGATGGACGGATGGATGATTTTAATTCTTGACCATTGGGTCTGTAATAAAGACTTCCATCATTCGTTATGAAGGCAAATATACTAATGTGAAAGAGCGTGAAGACAGTGTGACATCTGTCACGTTCGCTCAGTGTGAACCTGCTCTCCTCTGTCTACAGTGGCAGGCCTGTCAGTTCTGGTGTTTTCTGGACAATGCCTGTCGAGCTGCAAGGTGCTGGACTGTGAACACGTCTCCTTAAAGTTTAAAGATTGCTTTTTGGCAAATACCTCTTTGCTCTACCCACAAACCGTCTATTCAAAGGTTTAGCTGCATGCGACAAAAACATGCAGAAATGAGAAACCTTGTCACGTGCCTACAGATTCAGCACATAAACATGTAGGCACCCACTTAAAAAGACTCCATGAAAGCAAACTTTGAAAGTTTGATGGACTCACATTTTTTTGCAGTGTGGACACTTGGCTAGCGTGTTGAATCGAAGCTCCATCCACTGTGAGGAAACGGAAAGAAATGACCATTTTCACTTTAAAGCATAAAGAAAACACACGTGCATGCACGGGCTCGCAGAAATGAAACAACACACTACATCCTACTCATTTCAGAAACAATCAACAGAAGGCTTTATGGTAAATGATTTTACATGATTAGTTCTGATGAACCTCGTAAATCTAGTTGTTAGCACTCCAAGTCGTAATTTGTTAGATGGCGTTTCATCTGGTGTTAAGAAGTGGTACGACAACATTTAACCCACTGCAAATCAGAATATTGAAAAGGTGAAGTTAAAGGTGACTTTTGACATCTGGCTTCAGGTTAGAAATTTAAAAAAGTACTTCTTAAATTCAAGCAAGTAGCAATAAAAAAGAAACACAATTTAGCCCAGACTTTTAATGCAATAAATATTGTTTCATATTTCTTCTTTTTTTATTTCATGAAAAAGCTGCTCAAAGCCAGATGTCCACAAAAACAGCATAAATAAGGCTGCTGATTGAGTTGGAGCAGGTTAGGCTGTTGTTAATAAGTCCACCAGTAAGACCAGCTTTCTCAACCTGCTGTTGTGCTGGTGGAGAGCCATCACTGGGGAGACCAGACATAGGCTGTGATGTCCTGGCGTCCTCACTGCCCTGCAGATGCCGCAAGCAGCAATGTGCAGACGTTAAGAGGAAAAGAGCACCGCTGTTTGTTTACATATGAGTCTGTATCATACTGACTCAATGTCACAAGTTGTGTGCAAAAATTTGCTTATTATGGGAAACATTAAATGTCTGATATATCAAACTCAAACAAAACATATCAAATTTACTGACGGTAACCTCGACACAGAGTGGCGGGAAGCCTGTTTCATCTAAGATCAGAAAACTGGTGTAGCTGCAGGTTAGAGAGATAAACTGAATGCTGTGTGTAAAGGTGCAGCCACACTACAGTTGCACTACTACTCAGGGTGTTTGGTGAGCCAGGCAAGGAAAGAGAACATGCAAAAATGCATGCCAGCCACTTGCAGATGTTATATTCAGTTTTTTTTTAATGAATAGCTGGAACCAAATAAAGCTCAACTAGCTAGCAGACAATCCTTCAGCAATTTCTCTGTTTACTACTTTGTTTTTCTGTCACTATAAACACAATAACACATTAAGAGGCTCTCAAAATTAAATATATATATGCACATACCAACAACAGCACAGCAATGAGATTCTGTACTAAGAAGCCTGTGCCTGGCTGAGGGCGGGTGTATCTGCAGGTTTACGTACTAGGAAGGTGTTGCCACAGTGGCCACAGACCACTCTCATCCCCTCAGGTTGGATGGGCAGAGCCGGCTGGGCGGGTTGCTCCTCTGGGATTACCATCACCGGGCTCAGGTTGATAATGCGTCTGCTGTCAGAGGAAGCAAAAAGACGGGTTTATACACTTCACTGATTACCCTCATATTCTGGAGCGGTCTTCCACAATTTGACTTTTTAGAGAGCCAACATACTGCCACAGCCTTAGATTGTGGCTCACTAGGATAAAACTGTCTGAACGTCTCTGCTTGTTACCTACCAGTTTGGTCGAGGACATCCTATCCTTCTGGATGTGTCTTTACAGATGAGCAGACAGTTGCAGGGACACCGCACATACTTCTTCCCTGTAGGGGGATTCTTAATGGGCTGGAAGATAAACATATAAACTTAATGTCACTAAAATCTAGGAGGCTGATACAGAAGAACACAAATATAGAAACAGCTTAACATTTGCTGTTTTACTGTGGACAGTCTAGGGTCTCATACTCTACTAAAGCAGCTTGGCATGATCCAAAATAATCCTTTTTATATGACCAGTTTCAGCTCCTCTTTCTTTGAAGGTCCCAGTCACACAGTCTGAGAGACAGTCTCTAGTGGTGTGGGAAAAATGGTTGGCAACTGGTTGGCAAGTGGTTGCTGGATGTCGCTGGGTGAAATTGGTTGCAAAAGGGTGTCTGGGAGCGCACCAAAAACACCTCCTTTAATTCCTTTGGTCACTAGCAGATTGCAGTGGTCACCAGTCTGCAAACACTCGGCAGCTGCCCACTGAGCAGCAGTGAAACTTTGAAAAGTGAAACCTCAAACATTCACCTTCAGAGTAAACATTTTGAAACGTGACTGTTTATTGTTTTTTGCATATTTGTCGCACTGAAATGTTTCAGATCATTAAACTAATTTTAATATTAAAACAAAAATAATCAGAGTAAAAACAAAATGCCGTTTTTAAATAATGATTTCTTTTATTAAGAGCAAAAGGCTGCGAAAAGAGCTGCTACTCCTCCATATTGAAAGAAGCCAAATGAAGGTGTGTAGGCGGTTTTTAATAAAAGATAACTTAACCCAAGTAAAGCTATCAAATCCTACCTGGTTCTGTGTGAAAAAGTAAAACTTAATAACTGGTTGTGCCACCCTTGGCAGCAAGAACTTGCAAACACCTGTGTGTGATAGCTGGCAATGAGTCTCTCTCATCCCTGTGGAGGAATTTTGTACCACTCTTCTTTGAAGAACTGTTTTAATTCAGCGACATGTGGAGGGTTTTCAAGCATGAACGGCCTGATTTAAGTCCAGACTTTGACTCGGCCACTCCAAAACCCTTTTTTTAGTCATGGTGGGCTTTCTGGTGTGTTTCTGGTGTGTCCTGCTGTATAGTCTATGTTCGCTTGAGCTTGAGCAGAGCATGAGCTGATGGTCGATTCTCCTTCGGGATTTTCTGGTACAGAGCAGAATTCATGGTTCCATCAATTATGGCAAGTTGTCCCGGAGCGGCAAAGCAGCCGCAGACCATCACACTACCACCACCATGTTTGACTGTTGGAGTGATGGTCTTTTTACAAAATGCTGTTGGTTTTCCTCCAGATGTAACTGGACTCAAACTAAACAGTTCAGCCTTTGACTCGTCAGTCCACAGAATATTTTCCAAAGAGTCTTGGGGATCATCAACATGTGAGACGAGTCTTTGCGACTAAGAAATTCGGAAAGGGGGAAACACTTTTTCACAGCACTAAATATACAGTATGGAAGAAACTGAGGAAGACCATAGTAGGTGCAGTTTAAATCCATGGCTCTCACAATGGCTTCCCCTGATAGATGCTTGTGCAGCCCACAAGCACAAACCAGAAAAGAATGCGCTACTTTAAATTTAGATCATCCACAGTTCATGTTACACTTTGACACAGCGGAGCAGAATGAGCCCGAGGGAGCATTTCTCTTCTAGTTCATATCTTCTGTCTCCGGCCATCACAGCAGTCAACAAAACCTGACGAACCTTGTGGTTGAAATCGTGTTCAGAGGCTGATCACATGATTCTCCGACT
The DNA here is from genome assembly GCA_015052665.1 of Apistogramma diplotaenia. Taxonomy (NCBI): domain Eukaryota; kingdom Metazoa; phylum Chordata; class Actinopteri; order Cichliformes; family Cichlidae; genus Apistogramma; species Apistogramma diplotaenia. The sequence continues at coordinate 22,722 of VOQJ01017795.1, read as the reverse complement.
TTATATTTACAGTAAGATACATCAGCTTAAGGCAAGACACAACACTCTGCTTTATTTTGGTGCAGAGTAGCAAAATATCAGATGACCATTTGGATGCATAAGTACTAAAAATATGCATTTGCATTTCCCACCCGAGTGCTGGTGATGACAGTCATACATTCTGCCTGCACTCCTCCTCATACTGGCAGCCCCGTGTGAGCTTTCAGCTACTCAGCCTGGGACTTTCAATATCAAGCACTGACGGATTTTTGCAAATGTCAACATCAGGTCAGACGCTAAAGAGGAGCAAAGAGATGCAGAGGTGGAATAAAACAGTCCAGAAATGGGAACTGAAAGCAAATTTAACATTATTTCATGCAAAACATGTCAGAGAATTCCGGCTACAGCTGAGGAGAGGAGAGTCAAACTGAATGACCGCTTGCCAGCTGAACTGTTTACAGTTTCGGTTTGTCGACAACGGTGATCGCTTATGAAGAGGTGGCCTCCACTTACTGTAGCTTCATTGCAGACTGTGCACTTGACCACGTGCTGATGCAGCTTTCCATCCAGGTTGATGAGCGACTGGCATACACGGCAGTTGATGACAGGCACACCGCCGGCATCGGGGCTGGCGATGGCTGTGTAAGGAGGAGGTAGTTCGGCTTTGAGAAAGAGGAAGGCAAAGCACACAAACACACATCCAGCTGTTAATCGCATGCATCTGGAACACAGCAGCTTCATGAACAGAGCATAATGCAAAGAATCTGAATGTTTCCACCCAAGATTGAGTTTTTTTTAAGCTTTTTTCCTCAGTCAGATAAATTAAACTGTCTTGTATTAATTAAAATTATCGACTGGCTGGCATTTACAAACAAGATTTTCTCTCTATCTGCAAAACCGACTGTGAGCGGACTGTGGCTACTCTAATGACCTGTGTACTGTGTAATCCCACTTTAATCGTATGTATTTAGTCCATTTTTCAGGGTTTTAAACACAGTTAATCTATAGGCTTGCACCAGTCACTGCCTTTACTACAACAACATGAACGAATAATTAAAATTCTGCTAATCTCTCTTACATAGATGAAGCCAATAAAATGTGTGGTTAAACAATTAAACACAATACCTCTATATAAGTTTCATTTTAATTAAAAGGAGCAGAAGTTTGAATGAAATGTGAGTTCACAGTAATTGGATTTCCTTAACTGAGGCGCTGATGGGGCAGATATAAACAGATATAAACATATTTACATCATCATTCAGGGAACAGACAATTCTTTTTTTTAAAACTAAAATGCCAAATAAATGTCTTCATTAAAGATGTGATGTGCTGTTTTTTGATATAAAGCTAAATATGTTTAGGCATTGGACTGTTTTGTTGGGGAAAAACTGAGGATACAAACAGGCTTTCTGAACTCATGACAAGCGTTTTCTGGGATTTTCTGACATTTTACACTCTAACAATCAATTTCTGAAACACATTAACCAGCTATTCTCTTCATTAGACTGACACCAGTATATACAGTCTCTTTGTGCCACTTCAAGTCTTTGTTTACCTGACTGAGGACTACTGAGCGAACACAGATCTGACAATCGACCGATTATTAGTGACTTATCTCGCCCTGAACGAGATAACGGCGAGTAAACGAGCCTGGCTCCGACATTCAGAGACTCTCACCCAGTTGACATCGCAGGGACAGATGGGACACCCATCTGCATTCGCACAAACCTGGCTACAGATACAACCTGAGCATGCCAAGAGTGGACACTCCCACTGAGTGCGGGCAGCAAAGTGGCTCTTATTACACAACAAAAAGTAAATGAGTCATCCTCTACTAAGCTTTGCTAATCTACACTGTGCAATCAGATGGAGAATATATTCTATTATTCCACAGCACCTTAAGATTAAATCTTAATTTCTGTCGCTGTCCACATCCTCCAGCGTGCATTCTCAGGTCTGATTCTCCTCCTCCTGGCTTTGTTTCGTGCAGCAGACAGACACTGAATACAGCAGCTATAGGTTTTCACGAGCTGCGCACGGAGCCACAGGAAAGATGAGAAGATGCTCTACTGCAACCACCACAACATCCAGCCCCTGCATTACGGCTATCAGACTTCATGGCTTCACTGGTGGTTTAAAATGTCAAACTGAACATCCAGTATGCAGACACCAGTGGTTCTGGAGAGCTTTCTGTTTTTTTAAGCTTCTGGTTACGGCAAGAAAAAAAAGAGCATCTCTTTTATCTAAAAGGTTTCTACAATTTTCCTGTTGCCAACGCTTCATTTCATTCACCCTTTTAAATTTCATTTAAAGTCAACAAATTTGAATGTGAACATTTTGTTTGGCTTGTGTATAAATACTTAAAGGTTGGTTTCATTTTAGCTGCTCTGATTCTGATGATAAATCAGTTTCTGTCACATTAAGATCAATCTTACTGTCTCATCTTGTGCTCATTTGCTTGACTTCTGATCTTTTTATTCACCTCCAGATCGGGCAGTTCTCCGACTTGTCGTCAGTTACACATGTTTTGAGCAACCAAACCACAACCACGCTACTGAAGCAGCTCACTCTTTGGAGCCTGTTCTTCATTAGCAGAAGCAACAGGACTCTGTTTAATCAAGTCTGCATTTTTACATTTGTGCTTTCATGCAAAATGTGACGTGATACGGTACTGAGGCTCCCAAAATGTGCCAAGAAAATATACCTCAGACCATTGCACCACCAGCAGCCTGAACTGCTGATATGGATGGATGTTGTTTACACCAAATTCGGACCCTAGCATCAAAATGTTTTCACCCAGAGAACTGCCGCTCACAGGATATTTTCTCTTTTTTAGTCTATCCTCTGTGAACCCGGGAGACGGCTGTGTGGGAAAAGCAGTAGATCAGAAGTTTCTGAAATATTCAGACCACCCCACCATGCCACGTTCAAGGTTTTTATAATCACCTTTCCTCCTCAGTGTGATGCTCAGGTGGTCGCTTTGATATGCCAATGCAATGAGTTGCTGCCATGTGATTGGCTGATTAGCTAGTTGCATTAACAATCGGCTGGTAAATTAGTATTTTGTAAAGCTCGAAAAGCTTCAGTTTAAACAAGCCAAATGCTTTTGTTGCAGTTTATTAGTGTGGCTATTTCAGGGCAAAAATATCAAGCACTGCCACTGAATTTCTACCTGCTACTGAACATTAAGTAATGCATTACTATCCTAAAACCAAGAAATTCAAAACACAGCTCACTTAAATTCCTCAATGCAGCTGCTCATTAGTCCAAGTATGATCACAGCCATTGTGTGTTCAGAAAATGTCACAATTTTGGCATCTTAGGATCAAATTAATCCATTTTACAAACCCAAACTGGAATTAGCCAATAATCCAGTCTGCAGAGAGGGAGGAGGGAGAAACTGTGTCACTGTGTTAGCATCCAGTCAAGCTGTGGCTTCTTAGATTATTACACTCTGGCATTAAAGAGTTTAATCCTGTGGTGAAATATGAATTCTGCGGGTTTAGACATCTCGAGAACAACAAGCACGTCTCTCTCTGTTTGTTTGATATTAGCCGTTTGGCCTGAAATGCTCCTTAAAGAGATTTGCACAGTCAATGAGTCCATTCATTGGCTGCTGAACATCCGGAGTTGCTGCAAAGTAGAAAGAAATGTTGATTCCGTGAGCCACTAACAAAAAAGTTATAAGCCTCAGAAGCTAAAAGAAAAAGCCAAATACTGCTGCAAGTAGCACACAAAATCTAATCGCCAGACAAGAGAATGTGATCTGAAGTGAAAGTAAAGCCTGAATCAATATTTAATGGCAACAAAACACAAGCGGGGCTCTGTGTGAGATCATGGATTTCAGCCCCTGCGAGGATTTTGCTTCTTCTTTCTTCTTCTGGAGAAATTGTGAATTTGACGAGACTATATTCAGACCAAAGGTCAGTCCAGACAGCTGCTTCCAGTCTGAGAGGACGGAGGATTTATGAGCTGCATGCATTGTGTACCGTAACCTAGATGGAGCCGTTAACTCAGCAAAATATGGTGCTCTAGTTAAACACGTTTGTGTTTTTCTACTGTATGAAATCTGCAAATCATGCAAGAAGCTCCAAATGCTTGTTGTTTCCAGCACCATTCCCATGCAAATATGCAAACTCGCAGCTGCAATCACTGATAACATGACAATATGACATTTAACTAATGTGGTGTTATTGGGCCATAAAGGGCACATCTGGGCGTTTTGTTGATTTGCAGCTGGACAAAAGGATGCTCGCCTGCCTTCATCTGCAGTGCTTCAATGCTCCCACGTCAACATTCAACCCTACATCTACTGAGGCTTTTGCAGAGCTTCAGCTCGCACCTTTCTCCCCCCCTTCTCGCCCAAACGATTACAGTGATTCAGTGAATCGTGATGTACAAATCTCTGCACTAAAAACACTGTTTGGTGGTGGTGTTATTATTGTAGGCCCCTCTACTCTAACCCACTGCTCCAGTTCTCACAGTGCAGGCTCCACCTTTCTGCCAGCTGCCGACTGATTTCCCACCGATGCCCTTGCCTCGCCTTGCTGCAGCTTTATTTACGCACTCGCACAAACTCGATACGCCCTAAAAAATGATTCAGCATGCAGGCGGCGGGCCTCTACATGTCGTGTGTTTACCTCGGGGACTTGAATCCTGCAGGTACGGGGGAGCAGTGGGGGTCACATTCTCGGAGTTGGGGCCCGACAGCAGCGGAGATCGCTCGTCCATGCCGTCGGAGGCCATGTCGCTGACCGTGAGAGATCTGACGGGAGGCTCCTGGCTGCACCGGGTTTTCCCTCAGCACGGAGGAGCAGCCAGCGGCTGGTTGTTGGTGCCAGTTGCTCCGGTCCAGCAGCCGCAGCAGCAGCAACAGCCCCGCTGACGGAAGCCTGGAGGGGGGAGGAGCTCCGCGCCGGACCCCTCCCCTCTCGGATATGGCCCCGGGTATGGGCAGTGTTCGTGATGCGCGGGGCTAAAATGCGCTGTGGTGGCTTTTTTCCCCTCTCTTAAGGAATACAATTAATTTAAAATGTGTTGTAGCCTGTAAACGTAAATACAGCATTTTTTTTAAAAAAAATTAATCATCAGCAGTTGTATTGAAATCCGGTTTAGAGACCAAACAAGAAAATAAAGTTTCAGTGTTAAATGGTCAGAGAAGAAAGAAAAGAAAAAGCAGCAAATTGCAGTTGTTGCCACTAGATGTCACAGGAGGAGAGCAGTTAATGCATATTTGCACCATACTTTACTATTTAGACACGGCTGGAATCAGGTTTACAGTTCCGCTGTGTTGTGTCTCTTTATATGTTTTTAGTATTTATTGATCATTGCACATATTGGGTTTAGATTTGTGATTTGTTTTCCTTTTTTACTATGCATGACTTGACTCTGTTGACACTACAGCACACTGGTTTTAAAAGAAGAAACTTTGGGCATGTAATAGCCTTAGATTTAACAACAACTAAAAACATAAATAAATCATGCAGCCAAACACTGACCACAAACATGCAGGCAATTAGAGCTTTTGCCAGGATTTTCAAAGTCATGTTTCTCTTTATTTGAGAGTCGAATTGGGACCTAAATTTCACTGTCTCTAAAAAACACAATTATCCTGGGTAAGACAAGCTCCATCAGTCAGTCTTTCTTTTCAAGTTAAAAATGATGCCGCAAATGCCAGCTGTCTCTTTTTTCCTGCTTGTACCTCAGTTACTTCAAAACTATTGATTTCCCTTTTTCCCCATAATCTGAGTGGAAATTATAAACCCAGCTACTGAAACAATTTAATAATGTAAAAAAAATGACATCTGTTTGAAAGGGACAAGACTAAAAATTAATACTGGTTGCAAGTGATCTTTGGGCCCTCAGACTGCATTGCATTAAATACAGGCATGAGTCTGAAGTGGAAATCACTGCGTGGGTTCAGGAAAACATCCAGAAATCACTGCCTGTGAACACGGCCCACTGTGCCATTCACAAACACAGGTTAAAGCTCAGTCATGCAAAGAAGCCAAATGTGAACATGATCCAGAAACGAGACCGTCTTTTAAAGCTCATTTTAAAATGGACTGAGGCAAAGTGGAAAACTGTTCTGCGGTCAGACGTATGAAAATTTGAAATTCTTTTCGGAAAACTGGGATGCTGTTTCCTCCACACTAAAGAGGAGAGGGACCAGCCAGGTTATTATAAGCGCTCAGTTCAAAAGCCTGCATGTCTGATGGTATGGAGATGCATTAGCGCCTGTGGAACTGGCAGGATGCACATCTGGAAAGGCAACATCAATGTTGAAAGGTATGTACAGGCGTTAGCTCAACATTTGTTTATTTGTTGTCTTTTTCAGGGAAGATTATAAATGTTTTAGCAAGACGATGATAAATCACATACTGCTGCTCTTATAACAGCATGACTCCATAGTAGAAGAGTCCATGTGCTGAGTTGCTCTCCCTGCAGTTCAGACATTTCATCAACTGAAAACGCTTAGAGCATCACGAAACAAAAATACTACAAAGACGACCCAGGACTGTTGATCAGATATGAGACAAGAACGGGACAACGATCCTCCCCAAAGGTCCAGCAGCTGCGCTCATCAGTTCCCAGACGTTTACAGGCTGTTCCTGAAAGAAGAGGGGATGGCACACTGGTAAACATGGCCCTGTCCCAACTTTCAGAGACATGTTGTTGTCATCACATTCAAAATGACCTTGTTTTTGTTCTTTAAACGGTACATTTTCTCATTTTAAATATTTCATGTGTTTTCTGTGTTCTGTTGTGAATAAAACGTGGGTTTGTGAGATTTGCAAATTATTGCAAAATGAGGTTGTGGATTTTACGCTTTTAATTGGCTGACTGAAATATGTAAAACAAATTAGTGTTCTGAATTAAGCTTCTAAAGAAAAATGATCAGTAAATCACAGGATTTCCCAGCACACATGCTTTTAAAGTGAAATCTTTCCACACTGGTCTGTTTTCCAGTGTGAAGAGAATGTCGGTGCTGGAAACTTGCTGTGTTTCTCATAACTAAAATAATCCAAACCATGATGAAAGGGAGTATAAAATGAAATTCCTGCTAGTAGATACTTTTTAACAACACACAGCAACAGTCACATTAGGCCACTTTTTAGCACTAACAGTGATACAAAGGGACAAAGTGAGTCTACAATCCGCAGACTCTTGCAATAGATCAAATAAATGGAGGACGTGTTAATGAACCATGTAAACAAACTGAAATTCATATTTTAATTTTATTCATCTTCTTTAGTTGAGTGAATATAACATAATTGTTTCACATTTTCTCAAAATTCCCAAGATAAGTTTGTGGAGCTCACGTTTTAAAGCAGCAGGCAAACCTGAGTTAAACCAGTGACTTACAGCACAATCAGAACTGCATGCTATTTTTCAGTCCCACCCTTCTAATATTTTACAGTTCATCCTCAAATTCACTGTTTGTTTTCTGAAATTGCTCTTGTGTCATTTCCTCCCGCTAAATTGCAAAACCCTCAGTTGTTTGTGCCAAAATGTGTCCCATTCCTTGCAGCTTATGTCAGGGTGAAAGCCTCGGGCTGCGTGGATCCACTCTCTGGCCGCTCACAAGACTCGCTAAACGAATGCAGATGCTCCCTGTGGGTTTTTGAGCTCACGGACAGTCTGGGTACCTTTTGAAACTTCTCTCCAAAGTCGTTCCCGAATGTTCAAGTGTAAATCTGGGATGGTTTCAGAGGATCTAGTCTAAGACGTAGTTAGAATAGTTTGGGTGTTTAAATTAAGCCAGATTTAAGCCTGTTGCTGGTGCTGTTTAGGATCTTGTAAAAAGGCTCGTAAATACCAGGAGCATCACACCTCCTTCTCCTCCTGCCACTCAACTCACAAAGTCTCCACTTCTAAAAGGAGGAAAAGCACCACACAGCACAGAAAATGAAGCTCACACTGAAAGAAATACACAAGTTTGGGGATTTTTTTAGTTTTTACTGTAACTTACACTACAAGTGTATTTTATAGTCTTTGAGGAAGGTTTCCCAACCTATCCCCTTCCACAGAGGGAAAATCCAAGCTCCTCACTCTGCTGTTACCGGGCCAGTAAAAACTGATTCAGATTGCATGTAATGGTCTGCAGCAATCGACTCATTTTTTCCGACTGCTTCAGGCACCATAGGAGCGCCGCTGCAAACAAACACAGACTGCTCTGCCGCTGTGCTCTCACTGCAAGGTAAGACCACTGAACAAAAGTCATCTTATAATGGAATTATCAGGGATTACATCCTTAAGAATATTGTGGTGAACAAGAGTCCAGGATTTCCTTCAGTGACACGTTTGCAACTTTGTTGTGCTGGCAACAACTGTGCTACCAAAAGTGCAGCAAAGTACCGGTTAAACCAGAGAACATAAAGAATGAATTATGGTGCCTGAATTTTTTGGTGTTATGTTGTCTAAATATTTAATGCGCTTTACTGTTAAACATAACGTAATAAGCTGCATACTTTTATTTTGAAGGTTACAACATTGAGTGCATGCAGTTAAAAAGGTTTCACTATTATTGTTCGTGTTTCTATCTGTTCTATTGATCAATAATACTTTACTGGTAAATAAAAATTCAATTTGTCCTTCATGCACTAGTTCTCACTCGCAGAGGAAACTTTAAAAAGAGAAGTGAGAGTAAATTACAAGTTTGCTAGTAATAATAACACTGGATAGTCTCCCATATGCCAGCAGGTCTAAGTCTTTTTCTTTATGATACAGCCAGTTTGGAGATGCTCCAGGGGACACTGAGCAGGACCTGGCTTTGCCTGTCCTGCTGCTTCCTGTTGGGGATCTGTTCTCCAGCAGAGGATGGAGGGCCAGCAAGTCCTCCTCCTGCTTTTTCCCCTGAGCAAGCTTCAGGGGAGTCAGATTTAGAGGACTGGGAGTGGGGATCTGGATCATCTCTTCTGCACCTGCTCCACAGCTTCCCCGCTGACAGCCCCTTCGTAGCCGAGTCCTCAGAAAAGCCAGTCAACTGCACCCAGCGCTTCTGGCTGCCGCCATCAACTCCAATCTGCTGGGAAAACATAGCAGGACCCAGAGAGTTTGCCAGGTCTCGTCTGCTTGTTCTGCAGAACAGAGCCGCCCTGCAGGCGGTGTCCACTACCAGCGGGGTGGAGGAGGGAGGACTATCCTACGACTACCAAGCCAGAGAGGAGGTCCAGGGGATCCGTTCAGACCACCAGAAAATGATCGAAACTATACAAAGTGTGGAGACCGTGTTTGTCTCTCTGGAAGAGAAGAGGAAAGAGGGGACGGAGCGGGGCGTCTTTACGAGGTGAGGTGGAGAATTCATTAATCAGCTCTGTGGGAGGAATGACCCGAGAGACGGGAAAAATCAGTGGGTTGGGTGGGGGATGTGAATATTATATTTCTGTTGATATAAAACAATCCTCAGTAGCACATTTGAACTGACTGAAGGCAAAAATCAAAAGTAAATTTAAAAAATGCATTAAATACACCAAGATTTTATTAAAAGTAGTCACAGACTTTGAGTGATTTATAAAAGGTGACATAAAGGGATATTTTTCAAGCAAATAAAGGGACATACAGAAAGGAAACAAACCATATGTCCATCACGTTTTATAAATTCAGAATTGCCTCTGTGATTTATGTTATGGAGCCACTGACTGATGGATGGATGTTTGACCCCCAGTGTCTTTGAATAAATAAAATGGTCCTTACAGCCACACCACAAAAGCAGTGAAACACAGATGGGAAATCTCTGTAGAAATATCTGTAGTTTTCCTCTTTTTTACTGCTGAAAAGCTGTGCTCTTGTCAAAGATGCTCTAATGTCTGCAATTAAAACTTATTTTAAAACCACGCAGTGCAGCACTTGACTTGGTGTAGATAAAAGCCACACTGTACAGGCAAAAAGCAGCTACATTTCCAGCTGGCCTTGGATCCAAAAAGTGATCCAAGACAAATTGTTGGGGCTCGTCCTAAAGTGTTATTAGTGAGGTCCGGGGGAACCCTGGATCAGTGTTGCTTGTTTGGCCCAAAATAACCGAGTGTTTAACAGGCAGAGTGAAAACAGTTTCCAGCCAAACTGAGTCATTTCCAGTATTTTCCTGCACACACACATCTGTCTGGACATCTGGTTCAGACGAGGCTCTGGCACAAACATAAATGTAAAGTATGAAGCTCTGTATTAGATGTGAGCATTCGCAGAAAGTGTACATACTGTAATGTGTGTAGAACCAAATTTGCTAAAAAAAAAAAGTCTCATATTTACTTGTGATTCTTCATCCCGTGCAGCATGAAGGAGCGTCTCATAAATACAAGGGACGCTCTAGAAGGCAGAGAGCGCCTGGCTAACCACCTGGAGGAGAAGCTTTCCACGTTAGAGGAGACGCTTCTCAATATGCAACTTCGACTCAGCAAACTCATCCCATACTAACGATGCTGGAAACTCCTTATTTAAACTGTATTTATATGATATGAATATCTTGTATAACAATGTAGCCAGTGCATGCATGTTCAGGATGGCTGTATTTTGTAATGCAAAAAAAACAAAAAAACATTTGCACCTCATTATGTCACTAGCTCAGCTGTCAAAATAAAATTTGTAACCAGAAACCAGCAGAAATTAATAAACAAAGTAACAGCCAGAAGCTGCTAATCAGATGCACTTGATAAACTGATGAAAAGTAACTGTGAGCACCTCTATAAAAACAGAAGTGGTTCTTGGTCTGGATCGTTCAGAGCTGTGTTAACACAACGCCAAAGAGGTAATGCATCAGCAATGTTTTCAGAAAGCCAACTGCTGCCTGCCATCAATCTGAGAAGGGTTATAAGGTCAGAAAATCTCCAAAGCAATCTGAATTCCATCAGTCTCCAGTGAGAACGATTATTAACAAATGGAAAACAGTTGCTGATCTCCCCAGGAGTGGACATCTCCAAAGATTTTCCTCAAGGTCAGAGCGTGCAGTGCTGCAAAAACCCCAAGAGCTGCACGTCACACTCTACAGGCCTCAGTTAGCAAGTTAAATGAAAAAGACTGAAAAAGTACAGCTAATCGGGGGGGGGGGGGGGCGCCCAGAAAAAAGCCTCTTCCCTCAAAAAAAAAAAGGGCGGGGGGGTTTGGTTTGCAAGAGG
>VOQJ01017790.1:23585-43599 GCA_015052665.1 Apistogramma diplotaenia | reverse complement strand
CACTGAGGTCCAACAGGACAAGCACAGAGATGAGTCCACTGTCAGAGGCCATGAGAAGATCATTTGTAACCTTCACTAATGCTGTTTCTGTACTGTGATGAATTCTGAAACCTGACTGAAACTCTTCAAGTAAATTATTCCTCTGCAGATGATCAGTCAGCTGTTTTACAACGACTCTTTCAAGGATCTTTGAGAGAAAAGGAAGGTTGGAGATTGGCCTGTAATTAGCTAAAACAGCTGGGTCCAGTGATGGCTTTTTAAGTAATGGTTTAATTACTGCTACCTTGAAGGCCTGTGGTACATAGCCAACTAATAAAGACAAACTGACCATATTTGAGACTGAAGTATTAATACATAGAAGGACTTCTTTGAGCAGAGTAGGAACAGGATCTAATAAACACGATGGTTTGGAGGAAGGATTGAAGTTAACTCTGAAAGACCAATTGGAGTGAGAGTCTAAACAAATACCAGCAGTGCTGAAGGCAGACGAACATGAAAATAAGTCTTTGAGATGGTTATAAATACTTTTTTCTCTAATGTCTAAACTTTTGTTTGTGAAGAAATCCATGAAGTCATTACTAGTTAAGGTGAAAGAAATACTCAGCTCTCAAACCTCCTTTGTATGTAGCTCACAGCTGGTGTCACAGGCCACCATCTCTGATATCCTTGTTTCCTCCTCTTTCAGACCATCTGTCTCCCCAGTTTAAACTGTGAACATTGGCATCCTCAAAGAGTTTCCTTTATCCATTAGGTGCATCTATACATCTGAGTCCTGTCCTGTCACGGTGGCTCCGCTATATTGGGCCATGCATTTGTGGAGTGGCTGTTTGGTTTTTCCAATGCAGAGGTCCGAGCACTCCTCCCTGCACTTCACAGCATGCACTACATTGCTCCTGTTGTGTTTGGGAGTTTTGTCTTTGTGATGGGCCAGTTTTTTTCCTTAGAGTATGACCGGGTTTGAAGTATACTGGGATTTCATGAGTTTCTCTGACAAAGCTGACACATGAGGGATGGCAGTGTTGTTCTGGTTGTCGCTCTCCCTCTCTCATGCATCTTCACTGATTTGTGAAGGCCCAACTGGGATAACCAAATGTTTAAGAGCTTCCTTTTCTGATTTCAGTCATGAGATTAACACTACTGCAGTAGTCAGAAAAAAAAATATTGAGCTGCAAACTAGGACCCAGTATTTACCTGAATAAAGGACATTTCACTGGCTCTGCTGATTAGATAAATGCACTGCAAACTTGTTGTACTTTTCCTTCCAAACAGCACCTCACTCACTCATGTGTACATAGGAACATAACTGAGTTACTGCTGAAACATCGCAGTATCTTTAGTAAATTCTCATTTCAAATAAAGTTTTTTTACTCAGTTATGTCAAAAAGCCAGAGATCTGTTGAGCCGAGTATTCCTTTAACCTTAACCAGTAATGACGTCATGATGTTGTCACAACAACAACAACAACAAATAAAACAAACAAAATGTTATCTTATCATATTTTCATTTAAAAAATGAAAATATGAAAATAAAACCATTGTTTAAAAAATGACATATGCCATTATTGGGTGATACTATCTCTTTGCAAATTAAAAAAAATAATAATCATAGGCATCTCAATGACATATCTTTATGTTTAGCTGCTTTCAGTGATACTGATTTTTATTTAGACTTTGATTGATCTTTCTGAGCTTACTACAATTGCTGCTTCCTGTAAACCCTCTGTGTTTATATGACTCCATTCATACAGACTGCTCAAAGAAGTCCGACCAGGAAAATTAGCCCATTTGGAAACGTGTTTCTTGTTGAAAACTGCTGATAATTTTTGGTAAGTCTGTTAGTCAGACTCTCTAATTTACATTTGAGCTGTTAAAAGTAATTGTTTATATTATGATTACCAATAGATTTTGATATCTGTGATACTATTAGTAATTAGAAGTCAGAGTATGAATGATGATTCAGGAAGATGGGATGGCATGAGTTGGAAAAAGGAACAGATCACCTTGGAGACGATACTAATGCTTCTAATCACTTCTCCCAGTTTGATGTGCCATGTTTATTTGGGATGTATTTATTATATAAACAGAAATTTTAGAGTACAATTACAATAACAAATCTTATCCACCAGTGGTACAATATCCCTTTTCATGCATAGTGGTCACTGCAGTGGACAGTTATTCAAAAGCTGTTCTTTTATATATTCAACTATCACAACAAATGGATGTTTGTGCATCATGCCATACATTGCTGCACACTGGCCAGTCATAGGAAGTTGTTTTCGTTATTTTATTTGTTATTTAAATGTAATTAACAGGATCAAGACTAGTCAATACCAGCAGTAGCAGCAGCCGATCTGAGGATGCAATATCAGTTTCCATTATTGGTTTGTTAAATACACATTTCTCTGGTTCAAACGTCAAACACATGGTGTGCAGCTGTGTTTTTGTAACTCCATGAAAAATAGGTTCATAAGGAAAATGGCAATTGCACTGTTTTTAACATACCAGGAATAAAAACACTTGACTGAGGTTTTCATAATTCATGCATGAAAGGGCTAAATATAGATACTTCCATATCACTGTTCACTGTTCTCTGATCAGCACATCTCTGAGATATTTTTACTTTATTAGTATATAAGCTTTAGCCTTTGATTCATTTACTTACCCCACTACAATTGTCGCTTTATATTTTACATACAGAACAAATGAACTTTGAAGAAGCTGCATTGCACAACAAAGACATTCACTTGCAATAAAGTGTCTTTACATGTTGGTTATACTGATTTTACTTAAGTAAAGTATGCAAGTGCTTTAAGCTGCAGGAATAATATTTTCTCAAGCTGCAAATGTATAGAACTGTCTTAGTACATTTCACTTTACAATAAATGGTGTGCACACATATCAAAAATATTGAGCATAATGTAACTAATCAAACTGCTGTTGTCTTTCATTTTAATAGTTTCCACATTTGTTTACTTTCTTTGGTCAACAGTTGCACACTTTTTTTTCTTATTCACTTATGAATCTTATGTGGCTTTCTCACTCTGTTGTCAGGGCATTATATTAGATCATCAAAAATATTGGACTAAGACTAGATTTACTGGCAGTAGAAAGTGATGGCGTTCTGCTGGTTCCCTCGTATCAGCACCACGGGGCAGTAGAGGCCAGAGGTGAGAGCATCCAGCCAGCCCATGTACAGAGCGCTGGGGCAGTCACCGCGTGGCACAGGAAGGCTCCTGAAGGAAGAAAAAAACATCATTTACATAAACAGAACAACATATAAAATATTAAAGCAAGACAGATCCTTTCTTGTACTTAAGCCAACTAGAGCAACATAAACTCTCCCATTTGTATTATTTTGCATGAATACCACTTTTTATGAATCATGCTCTGGTTCGTAGCATTAGGAAACAGCTGCATGTACAAAGAGCCTGTGATCCTTTTGCCTTCATATGGAAGTGTTTTAGAAGCAGGTGTGATTCTGCCATGGAAATCATTACATGGACTTCCAGAAATTGCTGTGAACATTCACTGTGCCCCTGACAAATGCAGGTTAAACTCTATTTATAACAGTGAGCAGCTTATGACACATACTATCGTGTATTAAATTAATTATTTCATTATTAAAATATTTCCCCTTGATGAATCACCATCTTACAGGAGTAGAACTGTGCTGTCCAAAGCAAGGGTCTCCCATGTTATAATCATTGTTACTATAGATATAGTGTGCACAGATAGGTGACATGTTTCTGCTGCTGTTTGTGTATAGTCAGCTCATCTGAAGACAGAAGCACAGTATCACAGTATCAGTAAAAAATAAGCACGTTTGTGTGTATTATGCATTACGTGTGTTGTAAACCATGAAAGTTAAACTAAGCATGAATGTGATGAAGGTTGGTTAATATCAAACTGCCTCAATTCTGAGACAAAAAATAAAAGAGAAAAAAAAAGTAACAGAGCTTCAAATCAAGGACTGTTTCAATGATTTTGCACCAAAATAAGAAACACAAAATACCTACAAATGATCTGAATTGCTATGACCAGCGCACTTACACAAACACAATGGCAGTTTGATGTGCATTCTTCCGGATGATTTCATTCATCCGTACTTTTCTCTCAGTCTGGAAAACAAGGAATTAAAAACATTCACTTAAAGTTATGTAAAGCGGAGTCGTGTTTTACAGCGCAGAAAACACGCACCTTAAGTTTGAAGGCCTCGAACTCTTTGTCAGATATTTTCCACGGTTCTCTTTGTCTCAGGTCCTGAACTGAGATCCCATCCTGCTGTTCATGATATAGTCTGAAAGGGGCGATGCTGTCCACAAACTTACTCATGCTGCAAAGCAACACAGCAAGACACACATCGGTTTCAGAAAGAAAAAAAAAATTATATTATAATAAAAAAGGTAAAGAACTTGAAGATTTAACATTGTAATGTCACTATAATGCTTTTTTCCTATTGTATATTGTGATTTTTAAAACACACACACACACACAAACAGCAAAGCTACAGTACGTACTTCTTGGGTTGAGGAGCCGTCTCGGTGTTCGTCATGACAATAACCTCAAATTTGAGACGGAACCTCTTCAGCAGAGTGGCCATGCTGAAAGAAACAACAATCAACTTTTCAGCAAGTTGGTTTCTGAAAATCATCAAACACAGACTTGTACGCAATGCTGAAATAGAAAAATGTCTCAAATTTTCCACCACGAATCCAACCAGTGTGGACAGAAATGCTCTTTTCTTTCAATAAATATATACAACTTATTTAAATCTTTCTAAAGTTAACTGCTCAGTACAAAATATATAATATTGAGTAGCTAACAAAGTGTAATGAGAATGGGAAGAACTCTGAAGTCATCATCAATAGTCCCAGATAAATGATTGTTCCTGTGCTAGGAGGGGAGGAGTGTTGCCTCCTTAATTTAGCCCAGGATTGGTCATAGGAACACAAGATGACATTGTTACTTCCCAGGACGTCCGTGCATCTAAAACGCTGCTGCTCCAGCTCTGTGACTGCCTTTACACTACTGTTAGCATTCCACATATGTTTACGGTTCACCCCACTGGCCACGGCCACATCCCAACAATAAAACTCATGTGGACAGATTTGCTATCCATCAGACATCATAGCTGCCATCTCACCCTGGGTTTCTTCAAATTAAACAATTTTAAAGCACGACATTTCTGAAATAAAGTTTGTCTTTTTTTCTGTAATTCATGTGGTTGCAGCTTTTTTTCAGGCCTCTGAAATATTGATATGATATTTTAAACTCTTCCAAAGGAAAATTAGTTTATATTACACACGTAGTTTAGATAATAGAACTTTTGCCTGCATGCCTTTAATTTTATTTGCAAATCATGACTGTATGATGGATTTGAAAAACACAAACATTGCTAATGAAAAAAAATAGTTAGGGTAGAAGAGAATAAACCTACTCTTCACGGCGTTCATCCATGTTTTGTTCATCTCCGATGATAAAAACCCTGATCTTACAGGTGCGCCAGCGTTTTCTCCTGGTGAGCAGGTAAGGAACCAGCAAAGTCAGACCTGAAAATACAAAAACACAGCAACTAAGAAATACAGGCTCACCAGAAGAGAATGGATGAGGACAGTTTTCTGACCAACAGACACTTCTAAAAATCCATCCATCCATCCATCCATCCATCCATCCATCCAACTAGAGCTGCCAAAAACATCCTATCCACACCATTGGACTCTAGATCATCTGGAAGGACACCAAGGTGTTCCCAGACACATATGTCCAGCATGTCCGGGGCCAGAATACTGTGTATATTTCATGAGCTCTAACCTCCTGTTGAGGCTCACCTCCGTCATCAGCTATCCAGTAGATATCAATGGTCTTCTTTCCCTGAGAATTCTGAAACACTGTGTTAATCTCTTCACTGTTATCAGCGATGTTAGAATCTGCAAACACAAGAGTAAGAGTGATGTGTGATAGTAATGATTACTGTGTATAAGTACTTGGGAAGCAATAGCTCAATTGGAAGTGCATCAATAGTTGAACAATGCCAAATAGCATCTCAGTGTAATGCTGGGTCTAATCTAGTGTTTAGTTTAACTTTAACTGAAGTGGAATAAGAGGTGTGGTGCTATTGTTGGCTTTAGCTGAATCTTTGTTTTGTACTGTGTTCATACAGCCCACACTTTGGGAATCACTGCTGTACCAACCATCAGAATAAGCCTGTTATTTCTCTTTCACATCAGTGTGGGAGAATTTTGGCCCACTCTTCTTTTCTGAATTGTTTTAATTCAGCTACACTGGAGGGCTTTTGAGCATGAACGACCCGTTTACGGTCATGCCAAAGCCTTCCAATTGGATTTGAGTCCAGATTTGATAGGCCACTCTGAAACCTTCATTTTGTTTTTTCAGTGGTGGACTCGCTGGAGTGCTTGAGCTTCAGGGAATGAACTGATGACCAAACATTCTCCTTCAGGGTTTTCTGGCAGAGAGCAGAATCCATGGCTATCACTTGTTTTGTCATTACTCCTTTAAATGGTGTCAGTTAGGTTTGCTATTTTTTTTAATTTAACAAATAAAATAATAATTCAAAGTTTCATTTTTTATTTACTTGGGTTGTCTCCTATTTAAAAGTAGGAAGGTGATATTTGACCTTCAAGGGAAGAAAATAAATGCATTTGGAGTCAGATTTGGAATGAGAGACTAAACACTCTTAGGAACTAAACAAATCTGCCCTTTTCGCTTCTAATGTGTTTAGAAGTGGTGCTTGTGCTTACCTGGTTTATTCTTAGGACACTGATGGTCATCACTTTCAACAGATTCATCAGGTTCAAAGGCCTGGTTTACTAAAAAAAAATAAGCAGCATGTTCTCCATGAATGCTCTTGGTTTCCTAATGTGTTGTCGATGTGCTGTGTTACAGGAAAGCAAATAGAGAAAATTCTTTTGAATGTATCAAACCTGCAAATTCAAACTGGTCGGACATGTCCAACCCGTCCATCATCCTCAAGATGCACAGACTGAAGTTGGAGTCAAATGTGTCACTGAGGAACAGGAAGAAAGGATGTGGGAGCAGTGAAAGCTTTACTGCTGAGTAGCACATATTTTGGTATTTCAGCTGCAACTATGAATAAATGTTAGAAAAATTTAACGACTCATGACCAGCTTACTATATGGTGTGGATATAATCCTCAATACTTTCAGGAGAGCTCTCCCTCCAGTTTGTCTTGAAGCCGAGGACCAGAGTGTTTGGCTTCAGCTTGCCCAGACCAGATGCCTTAGAGGGGAAAAAAAGATGATACAATAGCCAGTCTTGGGTCCATAAAGACTGAAAAGTTAATGTACTGAAACCCGGAATAGAACATTGCAGTGTGAAAATAATGGCATGCAATGATAAATTTGCAAACTATACAGTATCATCTAAGCCTATAAGGATGATACATAGTACTGTGCAAAAGTCTGTATCCACCCCTCATTTGTGACTTATTTTTTTCCTTTCTAGGAAAATAGTAAATGTGTCCTTTTCTATCCTGCTATGCTTTTAGTACATTGGCAGTTTACTTAGAATCACTCTCATAATGAAAAATGAAGCTGAAGCCAATCAGCAGCTCCTAACTACAGAGCCTTTACTGTGTTTTACAGATGGCTGCAGGCTCACTCCTGATGTCCTCACATCATTTAAAATTGGTTCTTGGTTCTGTGATCCTGATGCTGTGTGTGTGTCTTCCTGTTTCTTGTTTACCTCAGTTTAGTTCTGGCACTCGTCCAGCTACAATCTAGGTCTGTTATTGTTTTTGTTTTTTTTACTTATTGTTCTAATAAACCACTTCTAAGTTCACTGTCTGACTGGGTCCTGCATTACAGGTCTAACCTCACCAACCGTACAGCGTTAGACCATATTAGACCAAACAGTGGTCAATTCCCTGAGTTAGATATGCCTTTTACATAAATTTCTGTGTTTAGTGTCTTAACTGGTACAAGGATTGGACATGAAAATTGAGTGGGAGAGAAGCCAAGCTTCTTGAAATCATAAAAGCCTGGAGAACTATTGCTGAAGACTGCTTTTAAAAAATCGCAAGAAAGGCTGGCTCCTTGGAAGAAAGAAATAAAGAAAAGAGGGATGGCTCCATTCTTATGAACAGCACTGTGCATAATTGGTGAGTCAGAAGTCAGACTTTGTGCAAATTAATTAAAAGTTTCTGCTGATTAGTGAGCACTCATTAATTATGTAATATCAGTTGTACCTGTAGCAAGAAATGAGTCCCGTCTCTGAGGGCATCAGCGGTAAACTGGGTATAAAACGAGCGCACCTTCCTCTTGTTTAGCCATTTTACCATTTTATCTGTAACATCCTGCTGCTGGGTCCGCCTGCCTGGGTCCTGGAGAAGTCAGCAATTCAAAATGATCTTTATTAAAAAAGACACTGACCAATAAAACATCTGACAAAAAAACAACCTAAGACCTTTTTTTTAAGGATTGGATACAGATATATAAATCAAATACTTTAAGCTCTTGTTTTCCTTTAAAATAAACAGTTTGCTGGATGACTCACCATCAAAATGTCTCCACAGATCATGAGGCTTGCCTTCTTGGTGAAGGCAGAAACAAAGTCCACCAGTGCAGGTCGCTGGTTTGGAGGTCCAGTCAGGACAAGGCATTGTGGTCTAAAACAAAAAGCACATCAGAGAACAGTGATGAGGCAAACATTTATTTGCTGCTGTTGAAGATGCATGACGAAAAATGCCAGATATGCCAAATCAAACGTGGATACTGGATTGGTTGGTGGGCTGTGTTAACCACAACGACATCTGGTGTTGATAGTCGTCAGGATTCGGGTGGAAACAGTGCCACTGTTGAGCAAAGACAAAGGTTGAAGAGAGGGGGAAGAAATGTTCAGAGGCAGCAAGACATAAGCCAAGGAGGTGGTGGAGTGGGGAGTAAGAGTGGGGACTGGACAGTGATTGAGAGATGGCTAATATCATAGAGAGAAGGAATATAGATATATTATGTGTGCAAGCGACTGGGTGGAAAGGAAACAAGGTGAGGAGCATGGGAGGTAGATTCAAACTGTTTTACAATGGTGTAGATAAAAAGAGTAATGGGGTAGGAGGTAATC
Organism: Apistogramma diplotaenia; assembly: GCA_015052665.1. Lineage (NCBI taxonomy): Eukaryota > Metazoa > Chordata > Actinopteri > Cichliformes > Cichlidae > Apistogramma > Apistogramma diplotaenia. The sequence continues at coordinate 34,504 of VOQJ01017790.1, read as the reverse complement.
TTGAAGGAAGAGCATCCAAAGAATGTTCTGGAGCTGAAGAGAGCATCAGATAAGATAATGATTTTGATGCTGGAAATCAAAGGGCTGAGGCTGAATGTCATCGGTGTATATGCCCCACCAGGTGGTAAGAAGGTGTTTGGTGTATCCTCTGGAAAGAAGAATGTATGTTGGTATGAGGAAGTAAAGGAATGTATTCAAAGGAAGAGGTGGGAAAAGAAAAAGTGTCATACTCAGGGACACAAAGAAAGTAGACAGGAATGCTGGGAGGCTACCTGCACAGTAAAGAGCGAGGTAGCAAAGGAAATGGCTTGTTTAGCACAATTTTGGAGAGAGGGCATGCCTGAGAAATGAGAGGTATTGGCTAAAATATTGGCTAAAAATTGTGACACAGTGGAAAACAAAAACGTGACACAGGTCAGAAACAGAATCAGTGACTTTTAAAATGTCAATACAGCACTGTTTCTTACACATAAGACACAAGGCCCAGTTCAAATAAATACCAGTTAAAAAGTAATTATACTAATACTCTTTTAAAAAGGGGGTTTCTGTGCTACCACAGTTCTCAAGTGTCCTCATACAAAAATCTGATAAATACATGATGAAATATTAATGACAGTTTAGCGCCCTTACCTATAATTCTTGACGTGATCATCCACACCAGAAAGGGAGATGGAAGTTGATAAAGCCATGTTGTATGAACTTGCCTGGACTGAAGAACCCCAGTTGCTATCTGTTGATTTGATTTAAGAAGAAAATGTACAGAGGTGCAGTATATAAAAAAGGGGGCCAAATGCAATCTTGGCTCATTTCCCCTTTGATCTGAAGATGCTTTAAATAAAGTATTATTTAATTCCAGTTTCTCCTTTGATGTCTGTTTTTGACTCACTTGGTTTCTTGTAGATAATGTATCCAAACAGGAAGAAGATGATACCCATGGTGACTAGAGCAGCCCACCAGGTAAAAAAGAACATCAGAAATACAGCTATTATTGTTCCATATAGAGCTGTCCATTTGCTGTAGTATTTAAATGCTGGCCGCCAACCTGCAGCAATAAGAGAAGGATCATTATAAGGGGGTATAATACAGAAGATATGATCTTATAATGCCAGAACTCTGCCCAATATAGCATGAAGTGGGCTTTTAAATATTCACTAAATCCTGTTGTGCTCCCTAAGATCCCTCAAATGAACTCATATGACCTTTGTGCACAGCAGTAGTGTGCAAGAAGCATTAAGTAACTGCAGTGTTAGACGTAGCTCTTGTCTTTGTATTTGTTGTCCCTTGTCTTGTGAATAGGCATGAATTTTATTTATTTATTCTATTAACCCATTCAAATCATATGCTTTTGGTTTGGTCTCATGATTTTTTGTTTTTTCATGTTTTCGAGCAGATTCCCTGCAACCTCAGATGGCAACTATCATCAGCAGCTTTGCCGTGACAGAGGAATTATATCAGTTTCTGCTAGTTTTTATCACCCATGACTCTGTTTCTGTAATTATACCTAATAACTAACCAAACTAGTCATGTGTAGTGTAGTGGCTGAGTACTCACCCGGGGCGTTGGTGACTGTTGCGTGAAAACAGGCGAAGTTTATAAGACCGTAGGAACATAGGAAGAAGTTGGAGATCAGAGGTGCAATGGAGTTCAGCTGAGCTGTAATGATACAGAAGAGAATAACCCAACATCTTACAAAGAGCTGGAAAGGTTCATCACAAATTATGCAGCGTTAAAGAACACCTTTATTAAGGCATTAATGCAGAAAAATATGAATGAACATTTCAAATAACAATATTGTGACAATGTTGGATCACACCCACCAATTAGAATGATGCACACAGCAATAAAGTAGGCGAGGAAATAGGCCCGGTATGGCTCATTATTTTTCCCATAACCCTTTCCAAAGAATCCAATGTATGGGTATATCTTGTCGTTGCACAGACGCTGCCAGGTGAGACAAAAGGTAAACACACTTTTAGATTTTACTACTATATTACAATTATTCTGGTTATTAAAGAGTGTCCACTTGTTTACTAGTCTATGGGAAAATGTCCCATTGGCTCCCGATGCTCCCTCAAGAGACTGTTTAATGAGTATTAAAAAAATTTAGAGCAGCTTCAAATATGTATCTGCTGGTTCTTACCTGGAAAATTTTAGGGGCAGAAACAATAAACCCGAGAGCAGAAGACAAGGTGGCTGCAAAGACACCGGCAAGCATCACATAGTAGGAACCAGAAAGTTGTCCCATTACCTGGTTAGAATGTAAAGTGATGACAAAAACAAACAAAAAAAGCATTACTAAAGGAAAACTGGCCCACACTGCAATAATATATATATGTGTGTGTGTAGATTGTGGGGGGTTTTTTTTGCATTTTAAATGTCCAGTACCTCTAAAGAGTTGGCCAGACCTTGTTTACAATTGCCTGCTTGGATACACTTTGTGAAGTTCCAGCCCAGATTACATGCCAGCCCTATACAGCCATCAGTGGAGTTTCCAATTATCCTGTCGGTCATGTTTCCAGAAGCATCCCGCACTACACATGCCCCTGCAGTCAAAGGTATTTTCAGGTTTTCAGTTAAAAACAATTTCAGACACAGTCCAATCGGCTCACATTCATGTGCACGAGACTCAGGTTTCAAAAAATCACCATGTCTTCAGCATTTACATTACAAGATGTGAATGAGCCTTTCCTGGTTAGATACCAGTCTTAATATTGTATTTGCAAAGCATTATAGAAAAAAAGGGAAAATCAAATAATTACCAGAAGTGAGTGTGAGCACTACGTAGCTGAGAGTAGTCCAAAAAATGGCCCAAAGGGTACCTTTGGGGATGGCAGTATTAGGGTCCTGCAGCAGGATTAACAGGTTTAAAGTCACCATTAACATAGTTCTTGTTAGTAAGAAGTATTTATTTTTGTATCCTTGTCATACTCTGAGGTCTCCACAGATGTTGACTCCAGACATGATGCCAGTACAAGCCGGGAAGAAAATGGCAAACAGCCTGGGAAAGTTGCCATCAGGTCCTCTAAAGTCTGGTGTGAGGTTTTGTATGAAGATGTCACCTGTAGAATATGCCAGATATTAGTTTAAGTACTATTAATAAGCTTTAAATTCTTCAAAAGATAAATGTAAATATGCATGAAACACACAAAATAAAACATTCCTGTCAAATATTTATTATTTCCTATTTTCCTCTTCCAGATATTACCTTTGGCAACCCTGTAATCTGAGTAACATTACAATGGCAGTGCAAAATAACTGAAATGTGCAAATGAAGAAAAGGGAGGCAAACCATTTTATATTTATAACAAGCAATGACAAAAGTATTTCAAAATAATATTTTCTCAATGCTGTGTTTAAAACTATAGAAAAAAGTCTAAACATACTGCGATATCCAAAGATGCCGAGTGCCTGCTTGTTCAGACCAGGAGGTATAATTGTTCCCACAATGTAGTTGACTAATGAAGCCCCGAGAACTACAGCGAAAAAAATCTGGGTCTGAGAGAAAGAGATAATGTAGATTACATTTAAATTCAATTCAATTCAATTTTATTTATACAGCGCCAAATCACAACAAATAGTTGCTTCAAGGCGCTTTTTATTGCAAGGTAAAGACCCTACAATAATTACAGAGTAAACCCAACAATCAAAACGACCCCCTATGAGCAAGCACTTGGTGACAGTGGGAAGGAAAATCTCCCTTTTAACAGGAAGAAACCTCCAGCAGAACCAGGCTGGTACTGTAGAGTGGGTAAAAACTAAAACAGATATGATTAAAAGTAAAGTTTAGTGAGAGACAAGGAGATCTGTAACCGGATGACAGCAAATGAAGTGAAATGTGTCCAGATGCACTTACCTTGGACTCCCAGTCCATTCCAGCCAGTGCAATGCACAAAAGAATTGTCACGGTGCACACACCCACAACACGGATATTACTGGAATCACTGTCCAATGAGGTACCCATGCTCTATACAAGTCAACAAAGTTATTGACAAAAATACAAAACTAAACAAAGCATACAATACCATCACATATTAGAATGCAGTTTACATGATATGGATGTCTACTGTATGTACTTCAAAAAAAAGTATTGGATTACCTGCATTAGAGTACTGACCACCTCTGAAAAGCCAACAGTATGGAGTCCAACATTCAGAGCATTGGCAAAGGAAAAGATCAAACCAATTGATGCTCCAATTTCAGGACCCAGACTGCGGGATATCATGAAATACGCCCCACCTGAACATTAAAATATTACACAGAAGCATGTATGTCAAGTGTACTATTATTTAAAAAATTACACTGCTATTATGTTGGTCTGCATTAGCATCATTTGGATAAGCTTATGTCATATGATTTTTTTTTTTTTGTCCACAGTTGCATTAATTTTTCACCAAGATCTTGTTTTGATGATGAGAGAGCTGAACTGCTGCAAGCCTTCTCCAGTAGCTCCCAAAGATTCTTAATGGGTTATATTAAGGCAGTCAGCCAATTAAATTTTTTGGACACATAATGTTGCTGGATATGACAGACATGACCATCTAAAGCAACCTTAGATCATCACTTCATCTGCTTCTCTTCTTACTCCAAAAGCCTATCACTCTGATATGATCACATGACTCTTTTCTCCTTTTCTGCCCAGTTTTCTTCAATCCCTTGAGTTCTCTTCACAGTACTGTGGCAGTGAAAATGTCCTTACTTTAACTATTAAATATAGCTGTGACTAAATGTGCTAAATTTTATAATTACTATTATTTGATTTCACCCAACATTCGCTGATCACGATCATTCAGGATATTTTTCCAGTCATGTCATGTCACCATTATCCCTCCAAGGTTTGTAGTGAACAGAATACTTCTTAGTAGTTTCCACATTATCCATAGGTACCAGCTACTTTTTCAGTTCCGAGGGATCCGAGGCAGTCCGAAAAAGTGACATCCAAGAACAGCATGCCACTGATTGGCCAGGGAGTGTCATCACTAGCTGAGTCATGAGAAAATGGAGGCAAGCAAACCAACACCGTGTGCTTGGTGGCAGATGAGACTCTAGAGGGCGCTAGGCAGACGACGAGAAATCCGAAAGTTTATCATATGGTCTCCAAGCTAACGGCTGCTCACCGGTACCATCGCACAACACAGCAGTGCAGACATTGTTGTGTTGTGTTTGAGACGGATGTAAATTACATCAACAGGCTACTGCCCTCGTTGCTATTTTGACTCCACCCATATTGAGGTGGTACTCAATTGTAATGGAAACAAGACAAGACTGTGCCGAGTCGAGTCGGCCTCGCTGAGCAGGCCCTGATGGAAAATCGGCTTTATTGGAATCCTAACGTTGTGCAGTGACTTACCTGATTTCACCCTTCCATTAGTGGCGATGGCAGAGATGGAGAGAGCAGTTGTTGAGGTCAGAGACACCGACAAAAATATAATAACCAAGGTCAACACTGAGAAAAAATTACAAAAAGGAAAGTTCATTATTATGATACTATAATCAATATATTTGCAGGAATGAACGGGGATTAATCTCTCACCAATGCCTGCCTCAGAGGTGATCCATGTCAGACGGATGTACAGGATGACTCCCCAGATATTGAGCATGACACGCATCTGTGACAAATTTAAAACAGCTGTGATGATTTTGAGATAGGTTCAAATTTAGAATTTATGTTTTGTTTATTTGTTTCTCATTTATATGATGCAGACTTTAATTCACAGAAACTTTACTCACCTTGACTCCAATTACCCAGCCAAATCTAACTGGAGGTTTCCCCTTAGGACCTGGTGGCTGTTGTGTGGTGTCTGCTGGGTCTTCTGAAACTTCTTGTTCTGTGGCGGTGTTTCCCCTCTCCATGTCCTGGAATTAAAGAAATGGATTTAATTTTTTAAGTTAAAAAAAAAGGTGCCTTGTCTTTTTTTTTTTTACATTTATAACTTATTTTTTATATAAATTTCAAATAAAAAAGTTTGAAAAATAATTATCTTTTTATATAATCCTTTCTTTTCTTTTTTTTCCTGGTGAATCCAGTTCACATTCATACAGAATAAGATCTGAAACCTGAGACCAAATATCTCATTAAGAACAAATAACTCAGTGAATTCATATGGGGCCCAACTCTGGAAAGATCTGGAAAACGTGCCTCAAAGGTTTTGCGGAGAGTTTCCAGAGACGGCCTGCTCTTTGCCTGTTGGCGGGGTATCGACTCAGCATAATGCGCCATCTTTGGCACCAGGTCTATGGTGCTATAGAAGGAAACCCTCCGCATGTCCATCTTGGGGTCACTCCATTCTGATGGACTGTTGGGAAAGAGATCCAGCAAAAACACAAAGAAAAATAACAACAAAACTTGATAGTAAATAACAAAGAAAATCCATATTTGCCATAAGCTGTTATTCCATTAACAGCTTCTACAGTAGATACAATTAATATCTTCACCTTCCTTTTCGTTTAGTGACATTTATTTGTCGTTAATATTTTACAGATGATTTATTAGTCGCCTGATTGCACGAGGCTTTTAAGACAGAAATGTGGCAACAACCTGAATTTAAAAGTGAAAAAAATATTTGAGCAGGTTCACAAACTTTGAAACGTCGCCTGAGACAGAGATGTTTGAAGGAACATCTTGCTCTCTGCTGCTGGCATCAAATTGATGTGAAGAGTACTTGGGAGGTCCTTCTTCATTGTTTGAGAAATGGACCTGATGGTCAGTCCCTGGGGCTGATGCCTTACGCTTGGTTATAGACTGCCCCATTGAGAGCCTCACTGATTCCTGTGGAAGAAAAGAGGCGTGCGAAGAGCTGATTCCTGGTTGTTCACAGGGATGAAATTGCTTTACACACTAAATGTTTTTTAGTTTGTGCAGACACTCAATGTGACAGCTTATTCCATACAGTTCTTATGGAAAGCACGGGCACAGTCGGTCACTCAGAAGAACTGGTATTCATTGGTGCTGCATCACTCTTGTACTTCTAGCTTTGATTTCAACTCAACAAGGATAAACTGTATTCATAAACTGCACTAATAAATTAGTCACTGTAATAAACTAATGCTGACATTCATTCTAAATATTAAAGTATTGATGGGAGCAGCTCTGAAGCTACTGGCTGAGTACTCAGTCACACTGATAAAATTATCTGATTTGTATAAATAAATGTAGGAATCACTGCTGGCTCAGTCAGAAGCACTTTAAAGCATTCCAGGCTAATCTACAATGAATTCCAAAAAATCAAAAATGAAAATGATCTCTATTTGTATTATATATAAAATATCATGTAGTAATATCCCATTAAACCCTCACATTTAGCTAGCTTTGATTAACAGTAATAAAGCACACAGATGTAATATTATGTGTCATCAAACATCAAAGACTGCACTGAAAATTTAAAGGGAAAATCTCCACTTACAGCTGTTCCTTTTTCCCCTGATGACTGAATCAGCAGATGAAAATTATCCCTCTGTTCATTCCTCAGCTTGAACTTTATACTGTCAGGAGGTGAGGTAGGTGAGGTAGGTGATATCCCCTCCCATTTACTGCCTCCCCAAACCCTCTCACCTCTCACTCACACACTGCAGATAATCTCACAAATTTAATAAAAGCAGTACTATTTGAAATCAAATTGTTGCGACTGAACTGTATTTTGAACTAAACCTTTAAACATTTAACACTTTATTGTACTTTTTATTGTAGCATCACAAAGCAGACACTGTCTTCTATGCTTTAACCTCTAAGACCTTTTCCTGGTTGTCCTGCATAGCTGGTTTGTGGTAGCTGTTCTCTGAGAAAAACCCATCTTGCACAACACAGGAAGTGAGAGGCAGTGGTAAATATGGAGAAAACAGATGAAAATAAAACTTTTCTCAGAAGTGTGCAGTTAAAATATATCTGATATTGATACTGGAAAAAATAACAATAAGGCCAAAAAAAAATTCTTGTCTTCATTCAAATAAAACAGTAACATAGAGTACTGATTTCTTCAGCCTCAGGTTGTCTTCATGATGGTAAAAAAAAGAATTGTCATAAAAACTATAATAATACATGTATTATTACTACATATGTTGGATTTTTTTTAAATTGGCTTAAATAACGTGTATGTCTCATTGATCTGAGCTTATACAGCTTGAATTCAAGTTATGAAAAACACAATTTCTGGATTATTTTGACTATAAGAAATAATCAGATGCACAGTCTTTACCTCACATCACCTCGGGTCAAAGTTACCAAGGACATTTGTTTTGAAACCTTTTAATTTCTTTACACAGTCACATAAAGTAACACCTGTTGTGTTCGTGGTCAAAAGTGACAGAGAACATTTAATTTGCGTGCAAAGGAAACTATCCCAAAACGACTCTTGCTCCTGCCCAAGAGCATCAGAGGTGAAGAAAGGATCACGTTATGTACCTTGAGACCTGCAGGCATCTCGAGGACCACATGCTTCACTTGATTCTTTACAGGAACACTGACTGTGGGCATAACGTGTCCTGGCACATCACCAATATCTTTATGCCATATTTATATGGTTTGGTATTTACTATTTGAAAGGGCAGTGTCCCCTAAAAGTGGCCAGATGGTTGTCCACTGTGATGTTTTTATTTGGGTTATAGATGAGTGTGTCTCTTATCACTGCCTGTTTGTATTGTTGCCGATGGGCCTGGTCTTGTATAACGGTTGTTAAAGTAAATCTGTGGCAGAGAGGCTCTTTTTGGCAAAGGCTCTTTTTGGCAAAGGTTACCACCAATCTGACAAATGAGGATGCACCTGAGCTCGGTTTTTACACGAATTGATGTCTCCCCCATCCATTTCTATTGACCAGTCATTTTTGACTGGGAATACCAAGAGTGCACAGATGATGAATAAAAAAAACACACATAAAAATAACAGAACTGCAAATCAATGCAATTTACTTTGTGTTTTGAGATCCTCTTTGTGTACAAAATCATGGAATCTTAGTTCAGTATGATCGAATTAACCACATTTTTCATTAAATCAGTCACAACTGACCAAAAACAATATAAGGACTAATTTTCCTAGTTAATAGGAATGCATCGACTATTCTAAATAACTGTGTATATCCTCAGTTTTAGGAAGACCAGTAGCTGACTGTGCTTTTTCTTTTTCTTTTTTAGAACTGTTGACTGTTCCTGAGTCAGCAGTGTTTTCAGCATCAATAATGCACAGGAAGAAACTCCTGTTTCCACAATGACCATGCTGAAAATAGTATTTTCCGCTCTCTTCTATTTTATTCTGTTCTATTGTGCACCAATCTTTCAACAGGGGCCATCTAAAATCTATAATTAAGTGGACTGAGTGAAAAAAAACAGTGAGTTATGCCACAAACACTTCAAGAAACACTTTGTCTTAATATCTTTCCAAATATATGAATGCAGTCAGTCATTCCATAAGAAGTTAATCTTGTCTCCTTATAAAGGTATTCACTGGAGATTGAGGATATGCAAGATATGTACATCATTGTTTAAAAAAAGTAATTGGCATCCTTAGACACGTGCCTGAGTTATTGTAACACATTTGAGTCATTTTTCCTTGTATGCAAACAATAATCTTCATAGCACTATAATTAACCCTGCTGTGGTGCCTTCTGCACCCTTCCCATAAGGTCATAATGCCCTATTCAAAGTCACCTGTTACTGTATTACACACAGCGCAAGGTAGATGCCTATTTAGAGTGTTAATCTACAAATGAGACACCAGCTGTAACCAGCAAACTTACAATTACAATGTGATTTATGTCATATTCTGATCAATCATCTTCATTTAGGGGTGTTTTCTCATGGCTTTTGCTTCCAAGTGTTTCATAACATCATTGACACTTTATTTTGCACACAGCAGACAAGACATTTGGGTCATTCAATGTCAACCCATCAAATCCCTCCCAGAATAAAGAATCCCAAGCTGTTCAGGTATTTTCTTATTAGATATTATTCTGATTTTTAGGTCTGTATTGCTGTCAGATTTCATAAAAATAAACAAATAAATAATACTTCAAGGGCTGAAGATGGATGCATTTAAATTTTTTGAGCACCATTTTTAACAGGCTATTTTAAAAATGCATTATGCCGAAAATGGCAGCACGGTGTTGTGGTGGTTAGAACTGCTGCCTCACAGACAATGACTAAGTACTAAAAGTGCTATTTTTTTTTTCCCATTACAGACTATTTTACTCTTGGTGAACGACATACTTGTATATATGGGTGTGTCACATTCTTCCACTCGCATTTTGTCTATTTTCTAAAATCCTTTTCCCAGAATAGTTGACAAATTTCTGAAAGTCAGCTGTTGTTTATGCAGGAAAGAGGAGAAGCAAAATGCTATTTTTGTCTGTGATAAATAGAAGGAATGTTTTGGATAAAAACGACATTTCATGACGGTACATTCTGTACCAGCATGTGTCGTTATGAGAGCAAAAAAATAAATAAATCCCCTTATGTAAAAGCACGACATTAACATAAAAAATAAAATGATCATTTGCTGTCATTTATGAATTGTAAATGCAATGTGTGAGTCTAGAGACTGTGTGTGTCGTGCTGGCTGAGCCTTATGTACTGGTCCAGCTGTGGGAAGCAGTAAAACATTTTTTTTAACCGTGTACGTGGGTTTGGACAGGCACGTGTTTCAACCGCGACGTGCGTGTTAAAATTAAGGCCATGATTAACGTGTTAGGTCAATGTGTTCTTGTTTTGTTCGTTGTTTATTTTTAGATCTGTTTTAGCAACTGTGTGTCAATATTAAGTATAAAATATGCTTACTTTAGGAAACGAAGATCGCCGAATTAGTTAGAAATATTTTGTCTGCGGATGAAGTCATTTGATGCTTCAAATGACATTTTCTCTTTAAAGTAAAAAAAAAACAAAACAAAAAAAAAACTAGTTAATAAACGTAGTTAAAACTAAAAATTAATACCCGTTCA
>VOQJ01017790.1:10152-22993 GCA_015052665.1 Apistogramma diplotaenia | reverse complement strand
CACGCAACGTGGGTGTGTTGAACACCACTCCCCAGCCATATTTTGAAATATATATAACACACACACACACACACACACACACACACACACACACACACACACACACACACACACATATATATATATGTTGATTTCATCTCCACATGCCTACTGTGAGGATTTTGTAGTTTACATTTTCACTGTAGCCAAGTTATGAAGTTATTTTATGGTTTTATAAAGCTTTTACTTGCAGGTCTTCTCCCAGTCCCCTTCGGACCATATCACAATCTACCGAGTTGATCCTCTTCTTAAGCAAATCCAAAGTCTATTATAAGAGCGTCCCTCTCTGAACTATTCTTTTATTTTATTTTTATTCAAGTCTTTCCACAGATTGTTGCTCTGTTTATCTCTGGATATGTCTGCAACCTCCACCAACCTCTCGTTGTTTGTGTGTTATTGGCTACACCGATTAAACGAAACTGCACTGCTGGATGGGGACAACTTCACTGAAGGCACAACAGCGCCTCCATCTGGAGCGTGTCGGTGCCTTCATAGGAGAAACAATGAATGCAGACCTTTAACCAGTCACCATCACTGGCTTTCGTTTCAGATGAGCTCTTATTGTTTTTGGTGCATCCTAGTAATTATCACTTTATTACATACTGTAGTACATGAGCAAAATTTCGAATGTGACATTTGATTTGCGTGTCTGTGTCATCATCATGCAGCCATGTCAGCACTAGGTTACATTCATTAGATCAGGTGCAGAGATGGGAACCTACACATTCGATTTGATTAAATCAATATTTAAATACATTTCAAATACATTCTCTTTGGAATTTGGCTGCAGTGTACTCTTAGACGTTTGTTTATTTTTATTTCTTTCGTTATGTTTTACTGGTTACTGTATATACTGTATTGTGCTTTAATGTGTATTATTGTCCTCAGGTTTTGTGAATTTTAATGTCGTTTTCTTTTGGGGGGGGCTTTCTATTTCAATGTATAACACTTTTCTTAACACAATACTCACGCAAATATTTATGTGTAATGAGGTAATGGGGGCTGACTTGCTTTTGGAGCCAACCTCAAGTAAAGATTTGAGGAAATGAGTTTAGAAGAGATTAGAGTTCAAACTCTGAGCTTTCAAATCTCTGTCACTGGGAAGTGTTCACAGAATCACTCGTGTGCCTTTAGAAGGTTTTTTGTATAATTTAATGTAGAAAACATCAGAGATCAAACAAACAAAATATACATGTGAAAGACATTGTGACAAATGTAGCTACAAAAAAAACTGTCATAATTGAATTATTAATTTATATTTACTTATACTTATTACTTTCATATCAACATTTTTCTCTCAGTCACTGTTATATTAATGTGTGAACACAATGAAGCAACAGAAACTGTCTCATAATTTTACTACTACTTTTACATTTACTGCTACTTTTTCTTCTTAATTCACTGCAATTGTCAGCAGGTATGATTAATATTTAGCTATGACGCAAACATCTCTACATTTTACATTAATAATAACAAATGCAAACGTGTTTTGCACAGATTGCTCAGTAACTAGCTTGCTAAACTAAGACTTGTTTTGGTACACGTTTATGTCACATTTCTCTTTACAATAAGCACTGCACACACATGTCAAAGTACTGGATGAAAGGCATTCCCTTAATAACACTGCTGGGCTCGATCTCGGGTGGCTTTCTTTACCTTTAATTCACTTTGCTGTTTATGCTCCAAGTCTGTGGAGCTCTGCTGGAGGGAAAAACATTATTTTTCCTTTGGCATCTTTTCTCTGTGGGTTTGGATATGGTGACAGCTCTCCCCTTAGGAGAGAATACTCTTACTTGCAATGATGCTTCTCAGACTCGTTCATAAAGCCGTGCTATTCCTCTCTTCTGTCTTACTTTGAGCTTTTGACACATTTCTTTATTATTCATCAAATTTGTTACCTGCCATTCCCGTTTTTTTGTTCTTTTTTTTCACCAACTGCTATGACATTATTTTAGCGGCTCAGAAAACAGTTATGCAGGACTCCTCTCACACTGATGGCGTTTACTGGCAGTAGAAGGTGAGGACATTCTGCTGGTTTCCTCGTATCAGCACTGCAGGGCAGTGAAGACCACAGGTCAGAGTGTCCAGCCAGGCCATGTACAGAGCACTGGGGCAGTCACTGTGTGGCACAGGAACGCTCCTGTGAAGAGAAATATTTTGATTAACTCATAATTTTACAGTTATTTGTATATTAGGGTCCACCTATGGATTCTCAATGGTGAAATCCAATGCTTATGCCCTGGTACTATTTCTCCTACTGCTACTACTTACACTATTATAAAATGTACATTATTGTATGATAGAGACCATTAGGGGATGCTACTAATCTATGTATATATGTAATAAATGTGGGGAAAAGGGAGAGGAATCCTCAGATAAGTATCCCCAGGAAGAAGGTGTAGAATATCAAAGGAAAATGATAATGTGTCCTGTTCTTTAAATAGTCTCAGTTTGATTTGCAGTAAATATGTTAATATTTATTCTCAGCTGATCTGTAATATAAGCCATGTACTCACACAAGCACAAGAGCCGTGTGTTGTGAATTCCTCCGGATGATTTCATTCAGCCTCACTTTTCTCTCAGACTGTTAATGAAGGAAAGAAAAGAAGAAGCTGAATTTGTGTTACATCGGCCTACAGCATGTAGTTGCACACACACAAACACACACACCTTTTGTTTGAAGGCTTCAAACACTTTGTCAGATATTTTCCATGGTTCTCTTTGTGTGAGCTCGTGAACTGAGGCGCCTTCCTGCTGTTCATCAAGTAGCCTGAAGGGGGTGACACTCTCCACAAACCTGTTCATGCTGCAAAGCAAAAAAGAACAGCAAGATACAATCTGCTCCGGAGCAAAGAAAACACACACACACACACACACACACACACACACACACACACACACACACACACACACACGTATGTAGGTGTGAAAGTGAATGCAAAGTTTGTCTGACGTACTTCTTGGCTTGAGGATGCTTCTCGCTGTCCGTCATCACTATAACGTCGCTGAAATCTAAACGGAACCGTTTCAGCAGAGCAATCATTCTGAAAGGAGCAACGGTCCACAAGTTTTCATCAGTTTGCAGTAATAATAGAACACCTGTTCTAGTATAAAAGTGGCCTAACACAGACTAATCAAACAGCACGAAAACCCACATGGTCTTTTTTTTTATTTCAAAAAAATACTCACTAATATATGAAAACTTTTGAGAAGTACTTTTATCGTTCAAACATTTTCCTTTTCAGTTCATACAGTAGAGGGAAATGGGAATTATGTCATCTGGACAACCACAAATATTGACAATGCAAATGCCAGCACTTTTCCCCCGAGGGCAAAGCAGAATGAGCCTACTCATTACGGCCTTCGTCCACGTTTTGCTCATCTCCTACGATGAAAACCCTGATCTTACAGCTGCGCCAGCATTTTCTCCTGGTGAGCAGATAAGGCACCAGTAAAGTCAGACCTGCAATAGAAGAAGAGCATAACAGCAGGTAAGAAAGAAAATATAACTCCAATTTGAGTTATATTTATTTATTTAGGTTTTTTTTATATAAATTATTAATATAATCGTGTTATTTTATATAAATCTGACATGCTGCAGATCTTTGCTCAGTTCAAACCTCTTCTTTGGTCTCACCTCCATCATCTGCTATCCAGTAGACATCGATAGACTTTTTCCCCTGTGAACTCTGAAACACCGTCTTTATTTGATCGCTGTTGCCATTATCAGAGACGTCATCAACTGCAAACACAAGAGGAAGAGTGACGTGTGCTGGCAGTGATTTCTGATAATAAATAATCTTATATATATATATATATGCGTGTGTGCAAGTAGTTCATACCTGATTCCCTGTCTGGAGACTTATGGTCATAATTTTCAACAGATTCATCAGGCTCAAAGCCCTGGTTTACTATAAGGAAAAAAATAATATTTTGACATGTTGTTTATATCAGAGAGACTTAGGGACATTTTTGTTTTCTGTACTCATCAGACCTTCGAAATCAAACTGGTCAGAGATGTCGAGCCCATCCATCATCCTCAAGATACACAAACAGAAGTTGGAGTCAAATGTGTCGCTGGAATCAGCAAGAAGAAGATTAGTAAGCTGAGAAGTTATTTTAAAAGTAAAAGTAGTAGTAATACTAATAAAACACCAGCTTACTTTATAGTGTTAATATAATCATCAATGCTTTCAGGAGAACTCTCCCTCCAGTTTGTCTTGAAGCCAAGCACCAGGGTGTTGGGCTTCAACTTGCCAAGTCCAGAAGCCTGTGAACACAAAATGTTTCAGATTAAAAACAACAAGAAAAAAGCCATCCCGTACTTAAAATTATACTTGGGCTGTAAGGGGAGAGACATTTGTTTCACTGCTAATAATAACAAGAACAAGAACAATATTATTCATAATAATAACTTGTTGGCACATTTCAAAGAATGCAAGGTCACCTTACAACACACAAAAAAACCATGTAGTATGACTGGTAAGTCCATCTGCAACAGCAGCCAAACTAGCCAGCATTTCATTGGAACTTTGAAGAAGTTTGAAAGGAACAATTAAATGAATAAAATAAATGATATCTAATGAGAGGTGAACTCTTTTATATGTGCAACTGCTTCTCACCAATGAACATAAATTGCTTCTCAGTTAAAGGACATACCTGCATCAAATACTGAGCTCCAGCTCTGAGGCTATCAGCAGTCAACGGAGTATAAAATGAGCGCACTTTCCTCTTGTTCATCCATTTAACCAGCTGATCTGTGGCATCCTGTGGTCGTGTCTGCCTCTCAGGCTCCTGGAAAAGGAACACAAGAACTCACAGAGCCAATAAACATATGATCAAAGGCAACACTAAGAATTTTTGAGGATTGGATAGTTTAATACAAAGTTAAAAATCATTTCTTTTATTTTCCTTGAGAAATGCTGACTGGATGTCTCACCATGATAATATCGCCACAGATCATAAGGCTTATATGCTTCGTGAAGGCACTGACAAAGTCCACCAGTGCAGGTCGCTGGTTTGGAGGTCCAGTCAGGACTAGACACTGTGGTCTAAAAAAAAGGACATAAGAGACCAATGATGCATAAAGGAGAGAGTCCCAAAGGTGGTTGAGAATGGCCAAGAACTTGTGAGACTTCCATTTGCAGATGGCCAAACTGGTGATGCCTAGCAGTGACCCCCAAACTGGGAGAATGGATCCAGCAGTTTCCAGGAACGACATCTGAGATCTGTCTCCAAAATAGTGCAGTACATGTACTGGGAACAGCTAAGCTGCTGCACAGGACCGTCAAGCTCCCAGGCCTCTGGTAGAGGATCCGAGCTTGAATGGCGCTCACATTGCGAGTGGGGATTATATTTTTATTAACTCGAGTTTTAGCTTACTCACCTAAAATTTTTGACGTGATCCTCCACACCAGTAAGAGAGACAGAGTATGACAAAGCCATGTTGTATGTGCCTGCTTGGACTGATGAACCCCAGTTTACCTCTGTGGATTTAAAAACACACGTTAGATATGTAGAGAATATAAAATGAAGGGCTCACAGACTGATCTGAGGCATGTTAGTCTAATGAAAACATCGGTCAGTTCAACTTATGTTCACTGGTTTTTGACTCACTGGGTTTGTTGTAGTTGATGTATCCAAACAAGAAGAATATTATACAGAAGGTGATCAGAGCCGCCCACCAGGTGAACAGGAACATCAGGACTACAGATATCACGGCTCCAAACAGAGCTGTCCATTTACTGTAGTAGTGAAATGACGGCCTCCAACCTACAGGGGGAGACAGTGAGAAAAGGAGGATTATGAAATTCCAAACTGTGACCCAGGCAACCAAAGGATTTTTGAATTGTCTAATGATACAAGAGTTCATCATCTACAGTATGTACACAGAAACTACTGCTTAAACTGCATATGTTGCATAAAAAGCTCATGTGATATCACTCTGTTTACTGTAAATTTAAAGCACATCTTTAATTTATTCACTGTTTTTTTTCTCTAAGGCATCGCTAGATTAACATCATAGAGTTATGTATTCTAGGTAGTTAATTTTGGGATAAAAGGCACTGCAGTATCAAAAGGTTGCAGGAACGATGCTCTAGAGTCAGATGCCACCTGCACTTTCTATCGAAACAACAAAATCTTTGCTCAATTAGCTGCGTATAAACACATTATTTGTATACTGATCTCATCACTGCTGTTTTATGGGGCGTGTTGCTTCTTTAGATCTCTTAGCCTACTTCAATCATTTAACCGCATAATACCAGTGCAGGTAGTTTATTTTGATTCATATGCTGGCTATTTGCAAGTTCTGCACAGTATTCTTTTTTTTCATTTTTCCTACAATTTATAAAATGAGCACATCTTAAAAATTAAGTTATGAACACACTCCAAATGTATTTTCTGGAGTTTGAAAGGCCTTTGTGCATCTTTTTCTCATTTACAATTTTGAAGGCATTTCTGTATCTAGAAAAAGATGTAAAAAAGAAACAAAAAAACCTTTCAATTTTTGTGGCTTACTGTGTTTTTTTTTTAGCTACTTTCTGTAGTTACCATGGATTTCTTTCATACATTTTACTAAAATTTGAGATATAACGAATATATGGATGTATAGAAAGTTGAAATATTTTTAAAAAATGGCACTACAGCATGTAAAAAAATATATATATATATACAGTACACATATATACATATATATATAATATATGGTCTGGTGGACTTGTTATTGTAGGTCACAAAGGCTTAAAAACTGCAGCATAGCTGAGATACTCACCAGGGGAGTTAGTGATTGATGCATGAAAGCAGCTGAAGTTTATAAGGCTGTAGGAACACAGGAAGAAGTTGGAGATCAGAGGTGCAATGGTGTTCAGCTTCGCTGTAATGATACAGAAGAGAGAAAAATTCAAAACCACATCACAGACTCAGAGCTACGCACGTTTAAATATTAATATGCCATCTGTGAGTCATGTGGCTCACACCCACCAATGAGAATGAAGGCCACAGCGATGATGTAGCAGAGTAGATAAGCCCGGAGTGGCTCATCATTTTTCCCATAACCCTTTGCAAAGAACCCAATGTATGGGTATAAGTTGTCTCTGCACAGACACTGACATAAAGAACGCAACACATAAACAAAAAGTTGGACTTTACTACAGTTACACCCATTTGAATCCACTTGATATGCTCTTAATTTTAGCTGCCGTTGGATGTAAAGGGAAGCTTCACTCGTGGATTCTCACCTGAAAGACTTTAGGGGCGGAGACGAGAAATCCCAGAGCAGACGATAAACTGGCTGCAAAGACACCAGCAGTGATGAGGTATTGGAAACCAGAAACTTGGCCCAGTACCTGGTTTGAATGATCATGAAGAATGCAAAAAAGTAGAATAAAGTTTTAAACGCAACAATATTGACAGGAATATTTATTTCTCTGTTTAGTAGCCCTCTTTGCAATAAAAGAGGTGCGCCTTTGGTAACTGAGATAACTGCTACCTTTAAATTGTTGGCCAGGCCATATTCACAAGACTGTGACTGTATACAGTCTGTGAAGTTCCAGCCCAGGCTGCATCCCAGTCCCACACAGCTGTTACTGACATTTCCAGTCAGGATGTCAGTCATATTTCCAGAAGCGTCTCGCACCACACATGAAGCTGGAGGAAAAATATACATGTCAGTGCTATTTCCATGTCATGGATCATCATCAAGGGCTTGATTTGTCTCAGTTTGCACTACTTCTGGAAACCTGTTTCAGATCAAATGTGATCCGTGTAAGTGCCAGGATGTGTGTTCAGCCTTTATGCTGTATCATCTAAATGATTGCTTCCTGTTTAGAACAAATTAACATAAAACAAAAGCATGTAAAATTGGTAACTTACCAACAGTGACAGATATCATTAAGTAGCTTATGGTGGTCCAAAAAATGGCCATGAGGGTGCCTTTGGGGATAGCTGTAGCAGGGTCCTGAGACAGAAAGTAAAATTGAACAATGCACTCATTTGTTTCTTGTATCATTTCTATTCCTTTGTTTTTCTCATACTTTAAGGTCTCCAGAGATGTTGGCTCCAGACAGGATGCCAATGGCAGAGGGAAAGAAAATGGCAAACATCTGGAAAAAGTTGGCTTCAGGTTCTCTCCAGTTTGGTGTCAGGTTTTCTAAGAAGATCTCGGCTTAAAAACATGTCAGGTATAATAATAAGAGATTATGGATGAGAAATAAGAAAATAAATATATAGGCAGTGGTTACAGACGTTATAATTATTGAATGTGGTGTTTAGGATGGTGGCTGGTTCTGGGAAACCTAAACTTACAGCGGTATCCGAAAATTCCCAGTGCCTGCTTCTCTGGAGCGGGAGGGATAAATGTGCCCACAAAGTAGTTGGAAAAGGAAACCAGGAGAACTAAGAAGAACAAAATCTGGGTCTGTGAGAGAAACACAAATAAAGACGGGGGGGGGGAGCTATTAAGAGACAAAACTATCCGAGTACAGCACAGGCAGATGGGTCAACATGTGCTCACCTTGGACTCCCACTCCATTCCAGCCAATGAAATAAGCAGAAGAACCGTGACAGTGATCACACCTATAATACGGACGTCGTTGACTGAATCAACCATGACAACACCAAACTCCTACAAAAATTAACCAAATTATTAACATACAAAACAAGGTTCAGTTGCAAAACATACTAATGAAATTCATTTTAACTCATCAACTATTTTTTAACTGCATCGACCATTTAAAAAATAATCTTGTCCATGTAACACAACAGAATGTGCAAGCACCAGTAAATTACCTGCATTAGGTCACGGACCACCTCTGCAAAGCCAACAGTATTGAGAGCACAAGCCAAAGCATTGGCAAAGGAAAACACCACCCCAATTGGTCCCCCAATTTCAGGACCCAAAGTGCGCGAGATCATGAAATACGCCCCACCTGACAACGATTTTAGACAGAAACAAGGCTGTTAGAGCACATTAGACACACAGAATACATTTGAAAAAAAAATTTTTGAGCTCAACTACAAATTTATATTCTTATAAGGCCCAGTCTTTTTTACTTTTCTTTTTTCTTGTTTTTTTAGGTGTTCACATACTCACCTGAGATCACCCTCCCATTAGTGGCGATGGCAGAGATGGAGAGGGTAGTTACTGAGGTCACCGTCACAGACATCAGGATAATAAGCCAGGTCAACACTGACACAATAACAAAGTTATGAATCATTATAATGACACCATCATATGTTTTCAGATTTTAAATAAATCCAGTTTACATGCAGTTTTTCACCCAGGAAAAAAAATGTGTTTGTGCTACCATTCTTTGCTCTTACATATACTGTACATACAGTATAACTTCACTGAGTATCTAAACTTTGGAGTCTGTACTTAATGCTGAGCTGTGAGGTATGTGACTCTCATATGCTGACTTTTCTTTTTAAATTTACCTACTATAGCATACCAATAAAAGGTTTGGACACATTCAACATGGTTCTGTATGCAAATTTGCATGGATCTAAGTTTTATTCTCAGAACACAGTTTTTCTCAAGTTTTGCTTCAGGCAGTTAGAGGAAGTTATGATCCCATGATTCAGTGGTTTAGTCCACAGTTTTCAGTAAGATATCCCTAAATCTAGCTATTAGTACAACTGTGGGTTGTAAAACAAACACTCACTCATATAAAAAAACAGCCCACTTACAAACGAGGAAACTAATACATTTTTTTTTCAATCCAACATTGTCATTTCCTGGTTAAGCTATTATGCTTGACTTTATTTGTCAGTATTTTTAAAGTCTCAGCTGCTTTGTCCTTTTAGAAATCTCAGTTTGTCCCAAGATAAAGCTCTATACACCGTGTGCTCACACTGTGCAACAGGCTCAATCAACACAACCTGCAGACAAGAAGATAAGAACAGAGCTGCAGAGTTTTTACAGCAAAATAAAAGACTGAACAGAACAGAACCGATCACTCACAAATGCCTGCCTGAGAGGTGATCCATGACAGGCGGAGGAACAGGATCACTCCCCAAATATTAAGCATGCAGCGAACCTGTGACCAGTGTACAAGTAATATAGTTTCAAATACAAGATCTTCAATTAATAAAGGTCAGTGATTTTGTCTACTGTTTGAGCTGCTTATTGGAGCAGTAGACTCCAAGACACAGAAACGTTTCTTACCATGACTCCAACAAACCAGCCAAATCTAGTAGGAGCTTGCTCCTGAGGGCCCTGGGACTCTTCACTTCCACAGTCTGTGGCAGGAATATTGCCAGCTCCTGGATCTGCGTTGGTGTTCCCTGCCTCCACTTCCTGAAAATAACATAGAAAGTGATCTAAACTGATAACAAATAAGAATCAATGAAATTTTGTTGATTGTATGTCTTACCAGATGTTTTTTTGAACAGATATTAGATTTGACCCCTAAAGGGAAACATGTCCTGACTGCCGTTTGTGCATAAGGGATGAACAATAGCTCGGAGTTCCCAGCCTTCCTGGAGACACAGCATAGGGTGCTGGAGTGTGCTGCACATGAGGACTTTATTGTTCTACTGCGAGACTTCAACACTCACACTCGTAATGATAGTGTGTGGAGTGGGAGGAACTGGGTGGAATGGATCTGAATCGGAATGATGCTCGGTTATTGCACTTCTGTGCCAATCACAGTTTGTCCATAAAAACATAAGGGTGTTCACACATGGCACAGGACACCCTACTGTAGGTTGCACGTCCATGATTGATTTTGTGGGCTTGGACACTTGGGTGACGAGAGGAGCTGAGCTGTTAACGGTTCATCATCTGGTTGTGGGGAAGATGCTGGACAGGCCTGGTGTGCTCAAAAGCACAGTGAGGATGCAATTCCCACTTCCAGCCGAGCTTCATAAGCATTCTGAAGCAGGTTGGGAACACAGAGTCCAAATATAACATGTTCCACAGCTGTGTGGAGCTGTGACCACAAGGTTTGCTGCTTGTTATGGTGGTGATCACCAAACCAAAAGATGGACACTGGAGGTGATGGAGCTGTCAGGCTGAAGAATGTTCTGTCTGGCTTGTTCGGCCTTTGGGACAGGTACTGACAGCTCAAAGGTGTCCAGAACCTTTATTGTACAACATTTTGGGTTTAGTCTGCAAAGAGTCGGCCAGAACATCATAACGTTTCCTTACTTACTCACCACGGTGAGGCACCGAGGCCAAATTGTATATGCGATAGTTAAAAATTATTTTTAAGAGTTTTATTACATTTGTCATGATTGCCATAGTAGAATTTGTGAATCATTTACATTTAAACCAGGCCCCTAGCCTAGTGTGTTCTGTGAGAAGCCGGCGTTGTCATCAATAAATTATTCATCATTGCTGCCTTGCCACGCCACCATAAAAAGACAGAAGCAGCAGTGAGGAATTCCCAGAAGCGGAAAACTCACATCGACTGCTTTGCGGAGAGCCTCCAGAGACGGTCTGCTCCGGGTCTGCTGGCGGGGCAGCGTGCTGACGTAGTGTTCCAGCTGTGGCACCAGGTCTATGGTGCTGTAGAAGGAAGATCTCCGCAGCTCCATTCTGGAGCCATGCCACTCCGATGCACTGTTAGAAAAAAAACCCTGTAAACTAAGAAAGTGTAACAAACACACATGTATCTGTGATGGAAGTGTCTAAGTTTCTGCCCACTAGATGGTGCTAACATCTTAAAATGTGTTATTATATTTTTATTACCATTTCACAAGTTTAATTTTCCTGTAGCAGTTTGGCATAATCAGGAAATTAATCTGAGGTGGAAAATAAAAACAGACACGAGTAGGTAACACGAACCTTGAACCCTCATCTGAGACAATGATGGTCGGGGGATTTTGGTGGCTAACGCCTTCTTGTCTGCTGTTAGCATCAAAATGGTGTGAAGAGTACCTGGGAGATCCTTTTTGTCCGACTGAGAACTGGACACGATGGAGAATGCCCTGCTCTGCCCCGTTACTTTTGGATGTAAACTGCCCCATTGGAAGTCCTGTTGATTATTATAAAAAGAGCAGTGAGAAGTGCTGATTCATCGTTTGTTTTCTCTCTATTTTTTTCAAAGAAAACACCAAAGCATGTGATGGATGCAAAGCCTGATTATTTTGCTCACTCATATTAAATATTTTCAAAATAAGCAATTGATACCAACGGTAAAATTAAAGGCAGCATTCTCTGTAATATTAAAATAATAATAAAATTAATTAATTAAGTTATTGGAAATATAAAAATATTGACTGGAGCAGCTTGTGAGTAGAATTCATCAGAGTTGAGGCGAATCTTGTGCAGTGGATGAGTACAGATAATGATTCACCCTGACAAAAGAACCTCCTTTGAATAATTACACTCATAATGGTTCAGTCATGAATGCAACGGCAGCGCGTGGTACATTCGTTTTTCTCAAAAGATTTGAACCTGCATAAGAAATAAAAGTACAAGACAACCTTCACCGAAATAACATATTCTTTACTCATTATTCATTTACCACAAATATATAATTGCTTTCAGTTGAATCCAAATTAATGCATATGAATGACTGTAGAAACTGTAAAAGTTCACATTTGGTCTCTGTGATCCCAAATGTGTAAATGTGCATTAATTAGTTCCGCTGATTAATTATGTGGAGGGAAAATCATCACAGTTTTAATTTTGTAAGATTTAGTATTCAAACTTACCGTCTCAGTATCAGTATAAATATTAAATGTAGCCTTGTTAAGCCTTGTAAGAACTTTGATCTAAAAACATTTAGCTACTTCATAGATAATGTTAAAAAAAAAAAAAAAACTTGTGTATTTAAATTTTTTTTTTTTTTCGGGG
>VOQJ01017787.1:14992-26768 GCA_015052665.1 Apistogramma diplotaenia | reverse complement strand
CAAAGTCCCACTAAACATATTTAATCAGTCAACAACAGATTGTGTGACATTTTACTCTCAGGGAGCACTTGCAGGATTCTCACATTTATTAAACAGGAGTTTATATTTTCATCTTCTCTGCTGTGTCTGAAGGACCTGAAGTTTCCTCCTCGGGGGATGGAGGGTCAGACCAACCCCGCCTCGTGGCCTTGGTTTCAGCTGATGAGTGACGCTCTGGAGGGCCGTCTGACGGGTAAAGCTGCCAGAGTGACGCCCATCTGGACCAACGAGGAGGACGGCGTGTTCAGCTCGTCCCCGCCTCCCGACAGAGACTGTCTGATGGCGGAGAGAGGCAGCGTGTCGGAGCTGGAGAGCATGGTGGGCGGAGACAACGCAGAGTCTGACGGGAATGTCACCTACATCGACGCCAGTGGAGAGGAGTGTTCGACTCCCTCTGACCCCACTTATAAAAGTAAGAAGCTTTCTTCATCATCACCATCCTGTAAAAACAGATCTGTGGAAGCGTCTGCTTCTCATGACCTCCAAAACCTGCTGCCAGCTTCTTCCAGGTAATTTAAGCTTTTAAAGATGTAAATTCTCTGTGATCAGCTTCAAATTAAAAAAAAACATTACATAAAAGAAACACAAACGTCTGTGATGCTAAAAATCTAATTATAAAAATTAAGAATTGCTGCTAAATTGCTAAATAATTATAGAATAGAAAAAAATAGAAAATAAATAAAAGATGGGAAAATTATTCATGCAAAAAATTCAAAGATGAAATAAGAGAAAATAACATTTAAAAAAAAGCATAAAAATCTTTTAAAAAGCAATATAAAAATTTAATTTAAACATAAAATAGACATGAAATTTATGGTATGTAAAAAGGTGTTTTTAGAAATAATGTATAATTAAAGTAATTATTCAAACAGAATAAATGAAATTACAAGAAGATATGAAAACAAAATATTACATTAAAAGCAGCACAAATGACAAAATAAAGAAGACATTATATATATACATACATACACACACACACAAAAATCTTTAAAGCAGCATCAGAAAAGGAAAAACTGCACAGAAAATAGTAAGAAGACCAAAAAAGGAGTTGTTAAATACTTTCCTGCATATTCCTCTGTGTGCCTCGCAGTGACCGACCAGGACACGAGGAGGATGATTAAACTTCGAGCTGCTAACGAGGCGTTGTTCACTGGGAGGAGGAACGCTGCCAAAGCCGCCTGGAAGTAAGTATTCCTCCTGTGTGGACGAGTGTCTGCGGAGCCTCAGTGGAGGTGTTCCTGACTCTCTGTCCTCACTTCCTGTCAGAGCCATCCTGAAGGAGCTCGGGCTACAGGGGAAGGTCTCCACCTACCAGATGGCAAAGAAGTGGGACAATCTGAAGAGGAGATACAAGGTAGAACTTCACTAACATCCTTCCTCATTAAAACTGCTCATGATTGTGTTTCTATAATCCTCTGTTCTCCTCAGGACCTGAAGTACCCTCCTGTCGGCATGGAAAGTGTGGCAGATGGCGCCTCCTCCTGGCCGTGGTTTCACCTCATGAACGAAGCCATGGAGGGCCGCCTGGCGAACAGTGCTCCCCTCCTGACACCCGTCACTCAGGATGACGATCAGCCCCCGGACCCCACCCCCAGACACAGGCCCCGCCTTCCACCTCCCCCACCACCCCCACACCCATCTTCCTCGGACTACGCGCAGGAAGCGTTCAGTGATGGAGCGGAGCAGAACCAGCGGAGTTCGGAGCCGTGCGATGGGCCGCTGGGGGGGCTGGAGAGGGAGTGGGAGATGGTGGAGAGGGAGAGGGCGGCACTGGAGCGGGACAGGGAGATGGTGGAGAGAGACAGAGCAGCACTGGAGAGGGAGAGGGCGGTGGTGCAGGCGGAGCGGCTGTGGCTGGACAGGGAGCGTGCGGCCGTGGAGCAGGACAGAGCCATGGTGGAGCAGGAGAGGGCAGCGCTGGGCCGAGAGAGAGAGGTGCTGGACCAGAGAGCTCTGATGCTGAACTCTGTAGGACACTCCGGACACCTCAACGCCCTCATGTAGACCACCAGCACGCTGTGGGGATGTAGAGCGTCCCCGTAGAGACCTCGAGGTGGTCTGTCCACGCAGGACAAACCGTACTGACAAGCCTGCTGCACCTCTGTGGATCCAGATGTGGCTGCTGTGGAGGCCTGAGCTTGCTGGGGGGTGTTTTGTGAACAGGTCCCTAAAAATCAAAAACATGACCTGATTCAGGTACGGCTGATCTCACGTTCGAGGTCGTGTTCTCGGGCACCTTTTGGACCGTTTTTAGGTTTCGCTATTGTTATGCCTCTGTGATGCTCTGGATCTCCTCCAGTCTGCTGAAACTCTGATTATTTGGCAGGATTTTAAATTTTGAGAGCTGGAAGAAGTCGTGGGCGGGCAGAGACGCGGCTCTCGGCAGCAGCATTGATCCTCTGCATGAAACTCAGGTCAGTTCGGCGCAGCACCGGCGGTCCAATGTTTAAAAAAACAACCAAAAACACTGCAGCATCACCAGAAACGCTCCAGAGGTGCCCGAGAAGACAACGTTGTGGAGATCGGTTAACTGTTCATTCAGCTTTTGATACCCGTGGGACGGATCCTGGAAGGTGGTGGAACTGGTTACCAGGAGAGCAGCACAATCAGTGTCAGGCAGGAGTGTGTTTCTGTGTTTGATGAAGGTGTCATGGTGTTAAACTCGTTTCCTTCTTTGCAAAGAATTAAAAGGCTCCTTCAGAGCAAGGCGCCCTTGGGCGCCTGGGTGGCTCAGTGGTGGAGCAGGCGGCCACGTGCACATGCTGCCGGGCAGCGCGGGCGGCGCAGGCTCGATTCCCGGCCTGTCTTCCCCATGTCCTCACCGCCCTTCCTGCATCCCTCGACTGTCAATAAAGCTGCTATGGCCAAAAAAAAAAGAGCATGGTGCCCCTGTTAGGAAGGGGTGCAGAGATGAGGCAGATTTCCACCTCGGAAGGCTGTCGTCTGTTCCTGGGAATCTTTGAGAGTTCCCACTTTTTAAGATGATGCTTGTGATTCGAGCAGAGGTGCCCAGACGAGGCTTTACTGAAAACTTTCACCTGACCTACTTTTGACTGAGGCCCTGTGAAGCTACACTGAGCAGTCATAGCACAGCGAATCTGTCCGGTTTTCAAAATAAAAGCTCTGCGCAGACTAATGGTGTGATTTAAATACTTTCAGAACAAATGATTCCACTCCAGTTAAATTAGACATGCAGAGCAGTGCAGGGCCCTGTAGCCTCTTTTTTTCTTTCATCTTATTGAGCATGCAGTGTCCTACATTCAACGCTGTGCCTGAACACACCATGGCACAGAGTCAAAGACGACCGTATTTCCATGTGGCTGCTGCCTGCTGGATTCTGCTGTAAAATGTACATCAGGTGGGAGCAGTTCCTCATCCTGCATCTGCATCCTTACCGCACAATCGCGTCAGTCCGACTGTGGGAATCTGAGGCCTTCATCATGTTTTACCTGCTCAGGTGTGTTTATCTGTCAGCCTCCATCTCTCTGCTGTTGTTTGAGACTTAAAAAGATTAGCGTCATGGAGACGTGCCGCCACGCTCTGACGGTCTCCTAACGTGGTTGCCGGCGTTCATCGTTCCTTCAGCTCAGCGTTTGAAGGCTGCAGCAGGTTTCACCGGTTTCACCTGCCTCTGCTCCTGCAGGAGGTGCTGAGCACTGATCCCAGTCCTGCTTCGGCTGTGGTTTTGACTTGCTGGTCTGAAGGCAGCATTTGCTGATTGTCACCCTCAGAAAATAATGGCCAGAGTCATTTTTTTAACAAAAGTTTAATTTTCACCTAAATGATCATATTTTGTCTTTTCTTAAAAACCTGAAATTCCTCAAACCATTATTTCAAGAGCTTGATGATGCAATAAACAGAGCTGAGAAGGAGATGTATTTAATGTGTGCGGTTGTTTGCTGGGCATTTCTGTCCTTTAGCGGTTGGGTCAAATCTGAAGGACTGGCTTTTACAGAGGGGCATATTCTGCTGACCCGTCAGGTATTCATGTTAGAAAGGACCAACGTTACAAATAATGAGGTGTGTAAAGGTGCCCCCTCGGCAGGCTTCCAGAAGCTGGCCAGTCTGAAGAAAGCAGGGTTTTAGCTCCTGTGAGCTCGAAGCCACCCTCCCTAAAGCAGCTTGTTTCAGGCAGATGATTCTACTCCAGCATTCATATTCTGACCTGATTGTGCAGCTCTGCCTGTTGTGATGATGTTTTCTTGGACCCTGGAGGTTTTACACCAGTGTAACCAGTAAACTACCACTCTATGTAGACTAACCACTTTGAACCATGATGCATCCACACAGGATTTATTTGGGCCACCCGTTTAAGCTTTTTAACTTATTTACAGCAAACCAAGTATCTGTTTTCAAAGTTCCTCTCATCGGTTTCCATTAGTGTCTGAAAGTGGAGCCGTCTGCTGCCCTGAAGCTCCATCACGGGACCTGGACCTGCTCAGATCTTTTCTGGCAGTTTCACAGAAATCTGGATTTGATGAATCAGAGGGTGCCTTCTGTCCATGTTCGGCTTTCCCACCAAATCAAATTAGTCTCCATCATTTCTGCGATCCTTCCGGCAAAGAAGAAATAACAACCATTCACATGGTGTTTTTGTCCACACGGAGCTTTGAGGCAGTGAAGCAGGGAGTCAGTGTGAAGAGCGTAATCGTGTCCAACAGAGGTTTCGCTCAGGAGATAAAAAACCCGAAGCGACTCGAATGTGAACGACCGGCTGAGAGGAACGTTTGCTGTCACCAGCTTTTGAAAGTGCTTGAAGGTCATGTGACCTCTGCAGTTTTATACAGAAAGAAGTAAAACATGCCTTTTCCCCTGTCTTGGTGTTATTTGTCTTTTGAGGGAAGAAAATAAAGTTCAATATTGGAAAGTTCAATATTGATTTTTTTTTTTAAAAAGTAACATAGGTCCTTTCCTTTTTTCTTTGTTTTCCCAAATCTTTCAAGTCAAGCTTCAGTGTCTGCATGATGATTGATAGTATTTTCAGGCAGGAATTTCAAGGTGTTACAACAGGAAACAGGAAAAACCGTCCCAGAAAGTGAGATCAGTGCCGGCGTTACAGGAGGCACATCCTCAGAGTAGAGTTCACACACACCTGAGCTCTACCCCAGGCTTTCGAACCTTGACGTCAGCTGAAATTCTGGTAAGTTGGGTTAATAAGTAATGTTTCCATCGCATCTGTAACATCCTTTAAGGACTCTGAGTCAGTGTGGGGCACTTACACCAGTAGGTCTGCTTTGACTCATCAGCATCATCAGAGGGCAAAGTGCATCCAGCCTGAAGGTGGGTGCACTCTGAGATGACAGCTTTCATTTATCATTTCTGCCTCCCTGAAACCAACGCGGCTCAATTAGGGCGCGAAACCGATGGGCGAGTGCCGTCTTTTATATACAGTCTACAGTTTAGAGCATCGTGGACGTGGGCTGTAAGCTCAGGGGCTGGCGGAGGGATATAAACCTAGGAACTAATTCGAGTTTTAATAAGCTGAAAATCCTTTGTGTGCATTTTTCTTCCCCTTGGAGAGCAGAGTGAAGTGAACGCAGCTGAGTGAAGTGTGGCGACGAGGCCTCCGGGTGTAACTGAACACCTGACCTAAATATTTGAGTTGCTTATCTCTGCATAAACAAACATTTTATGTGTTTGGCTTCTCGGATGTGAGTTCCGTTTGTTCACGACTCAAACAGGTGTGAAGGGTGTGTGTGT
This sequence comes from Apistogramma diplotaenia, assembly GCA_015052665.1. Taxonomy (NCBI): domain Eukaryota; kingdom Metazoa; phylum Chordata; class Actinopteri; order Cichliformes; family Cichlidae; genus Apistogramma; species Apistogramma diplotaenia. Next base: position 21,029 of record VOQJ01017787.1, on the reverse strand, counting down.
GTGTAAATGCCTCGGAGCACCGGGACGTGATCCGGTGTTATTTTAATCTGTTACGGTCAGTTTTATTAGCACTCGGCAGGCAGGTCGTCTTCCCTGTCACTTGGCACCGCAGGTTCTACCTGCTCCTCCGCTCATAACAATCAGCCCAGGTGAGTGAAACGTTTCCGCTGCCGTAGATTTAATCTGAGTGGATGTGTCGTCTTCTGCTTTGACGGGGTCTTCCTCTTCTCCCCCTCAGCCTCACCTCTGCCTCTGAGCTGCCTGGTTCACTCGTTTCTTCGTTTGATGCTTGAATGTGTTTTAGAAAGTTTGAACTCCTGTTGTTTCCTTCATGTATGATCCTATTTAAACTGCAACTGTAGCTTCTCTTTAAAACTGCTCTGAAAGGTCCCCAAGGTCTGCATTTGTGATCCAGTAACTTTCCGCCCAGATAAACACACTTGATGTTTAAAAATAAAAAAAACATGTCTTCTTGCTTAGAAGATCATTTCTGAGCTGGAGCAGAAACATTTTGACAGCAGGTGATCCTGACGTGTTTCCTCTGATATTTGTGTCTCTGTGAGCAGGAAAACGAAGCATGGCGAAATGGCCAGCCGTCCCAGGAAGTAAGTTTTCTTTCCACCTGTGTTTGTGCTTCCTTACTGGCTGCTGAGACGAACATCCCGAGCTTCAGCTCAGTGTGCACTTGGTGAAAACAGGAGAAACCGTACAACAACCTCAGATCACAAACGAAACATGTTCTTAACTTGAAATTTTAAGACAATGACCTGAAGTTTCAGCTGGCTTCTGTTTTTATGCGTCCAGGCTTTAAAAGCTGTGTTTTGTAATCGCCTGCCTGCTGTTTTTTTCTTTAATATTTTTGATGAACTGCAGTTAACTCGCTGCTCAATGCAATGATCTGACATTTCGCTAAAACACGGCCCCACCTTGGTCTGACTGCGGCTGATGAGTTAAACGCTGCACACACATGTTGGGTTATATTGCCATAGTTTCCTGTAGGGAGAACACCTCTGAAGTGGGCACCTTCCTGCTGAGTGCTGCACCTTAAGGATCAGGTGTGGAAAATACTCCCACCTGATTGTCCTGAAACAGCCACCGATGTTGATCCGTTGGTTCATCCCACCTGTACATTTGTGTAGGGCAGCTCGCCTGTTCCAGCATCAACACTGATGGAGAATGAAGATCAGAGTGTTACTGCATATGTGTTTGGGTGTATGTAGATCTGCAAATGCCAAATTTCGGCACCAGCTGTGATGAGGAATTACAGTTTTGGTGTTTCAAAGTGACAGATTAGGTGGTAAACTAACACTGGTCTGTTTATATTGTAGCTATAATAAGCGAAGCTGCAGCCTGCAGCATTTCAGTCACTGATTTTCATCTTTTCCCTTTATGTGAGTTCATTCATTCACTATAAGTCCCAAAGTAGCTGTGTGCATCTATTCAGTGTGCAGTTTGCAGGAGGCTCAGGTGATCTGATCCCACCTGCCTCACATACAGCAGGTGCTCAAAAGACTTGCTTGTGTCTCTCAGTGCTTTTGCAGTGGTTGCTGCTGATTGTGTCTCTGGTCACGGTGGCCGTCGTCATCATGCTGCAGTACAGCCCCTCTTTCATAGGTGAGCATGTTGATACACATATGAGGATGTTTCACATGTGAGTTAAAGCACAAAGTTGTTTCATCGCCATGTTTAACCCTCAAATTCTTTGTGAAAACGTTAAATTTGAAGCAGATTCTCATTTTGTTCCTGTCCTTCCAGCTGACTGGCAAAATTCTTTACCTGATATCATCTATTCCTTCCATCCTCGAGCCCAAGCGCCCATCAAGCAGTCAGGTCAGAGATCATTAGAGCTGGTCAGGGTGAGTAAGCAGAGTCGGTGACCCAGTGCAACAGGTGGGGGGTATCAATGAGTTTTTTTCTTCTGTGCCCCCCTCCAGCCAGCCCATGTCGTGCAAAGAAAGCGTGTCCAACAGATCAGTTCAGCTTCTACATCCACAGTGGAGCTGCAAACGTCGTCCCTCCAGCGATCTGCGTCCACAACAAAATGTAGGAGCTTTAACTCTGCTTCCTTTCTTCAGTCTTTAAGAAACATTTATATTATATTATAAACTTTCTTTAAAGTTGCTTTGGGACTTTGTGTTTTCGTGGTCATGTGCTGTGTGAATTTGTCCTCAGGGTTCTTGGAGCTGCGCTGAACAATGCTAGAGGTGGAATAAACGTTGTTGTCCTGAATGGTGAGCGATCTGGTTTAAAAAGGATTTCTTGCTTCTCGCGCACAGCACAGTTACAACCACTGTGTGAAAGGTTCAGCACAAATGAATAAAACTGCAGTTTTTCACTTGACTTATTATTATTATCTGTTCATCACTACCTAACAGATTATCTTCTGTTGCTTCAAATCCCATAGTGCTCTCTACACTTCAGATCTGGATACAGTTTAGGTGCCGTTTTCTCCCTCTAACCAAATGCTGTTAAGAAATCATCTGTTTCGCCTGCTAACGTCGCTTATAGACTTTGACACGAGTGGCATTAAAACCACGAGAGACCTCGAAATGTTACCTGCCACCTTCTCTTTTGTTTGTCTAGTTCCAAATTAGACACTGTGTCTCATCACTGTTTCCAAATTTTCCAGTTTTCCCGGCTGACCCGCCATGGGTTGACCTTCTGGTTCTAATGCCTAGCCAACAATCAGCCCTCTCTAATATATACGGGAAACTTATGGCACTTGAGTCTGACTCATCTGCTTGGGAATGTGAATTAGGTGCTGAACTGCCTGCGTCATGGTGGGATAAGCTGATTCTCAGCATATGTTTAATACACCATGTGCTGTGTTTTACATCATGTGCTGCGTTACAGCTTGTACAGTTTAAAGTAATAAATAGTCCATTTTTCAAAGTCTCGTTTATCTCAAATCTTCCCTTCAGTTTTGGACCAGTGTGACCGATGTCCGACTTCACCCTGCGACTTAAGTCATGTTTTTCTTCTGCCAAAGTTTGTGCAAATTCTGGACTCACTTATTTTGTGCACTTTACAGATCCAAAGTGATCCACTAATTGCTGTTTTTGGAGGTGCTGTGATCACGCTGAACCTAAAAACCTTCCCAGCAAAATGAGATTTTGGCTCTCTGTTCTCTTCTCGCTAAAAGCTGTTTTTAAAGTTTTTGGAAATCTCCCATCCCTTCATTTACATTACAATGGCTTAATACTGTAAGAACATATCTGAGGGCAGATGAAATGTCATTAACAGTGAAGGGAAGTTCAGCAAAATGTATTCGCAAGCTCTTTGTGGAGCAGCTAAAATCATCAGTGTGTAGAATAATGTAATTAACCCAACATGTCACTAAGTTAGAAGGAAATGTAAAATATTCCTATTACTTTACACCTCGGAGCAGCTGTCGGCACGGCGGAGGAGGGCGGAGGGTTTGGGCTCGTTGACCGTGAACCAAAAAGCACAAATCCAGCTGCAGATGGATTTCCTTTATTAATGCTCTTAAATATCATGTGTTTGACACACGAGAGTTTCCTGGTCTTTTTCCTGCAGTTCATCGCCTCTGTGTTCATTTCTGCTAAACGTGGCTGCAGGTTTGACCACACCTTCGTTATTCTCTGGCAGGTAAAACAGGAGAAGTCCTGAAGGCCCAGTCCTTTAACACGTACCGTGGAGGTGAGTGACGCCTGAGGCCGAGCCGGCTCATTTCAGTGGGTGAAGGTGGAGATTTTATGATGTTTGTGTTGCAGATGTGAAACTGTTCATTGACTTCCTGAACAGTATTGAGACGGGCTCCATTGTTATGATGGCGTCCTACGACGAACCCTCGACAAAGTAAGCACTGCCTCTTTGATTTCCTCCAAAACGGCAGCAGCTGTTCTTGAGTTGTGCCTGATTAGTTTTAATGACTCAGAGATTCAGACAGAGATGCTGAAGTGAGAAAGTGGATGTTTTTCATGTTTGTGAGTCTGCATGTCCAGCGTGAAAATGTTCCTACAGCCTTTCCTCCTCTGACCATTGTCAGACCTCCATGGCCCTCCTTCCCCTTTCCCAGCCTAACCCCAGATCATCTCCTCCTCTGATGTCTCTAATCATCACATACACCCTCAAAGATGAAACCATCAGCATCTTCAAAGGCGTGATCTCAGGATTCCTCACACCTGTGTACAAACCCATGCGGAAGGTGTTAAAGTGAGTGTGTAAACCCTGTGTGTGTTTCCACAGGTTAAACGACGAGGCCAAAAAGCTGATTTCTGATTTGGGAAGCACTGCGATCTCCTCTCTGGGATACAGGGATAACTGGGTGTTTGTTGGTGCAAAAGGAGCAACAGTGAAGACCCACTTTGAGAAGGTAGATCAGTCAGGACCAGCTGACCGGCACTCTGTTTACACTGAAATCCCAGTTAGACGTTACTTTGTTAGGTGGCTGCCCCTCCCTGAGCCTGGTTCTGCTGCAGGTTCCTTCCTGTTAAAAGGGAGTTTTTCCTTCCCACTGTCGTTTTAACTGCTGGGTTTTCTCTGTAATTGTTGTACAATCTAAAGCACCTTGAGGCGACTGTGAATTGGCGTGAATTGAATGTGGTGGTATTGTTCTCTTCTGGAACCTCCACATGGAAACTGAGGAATCAGAAAAGCATGAAAAGAGGAGCTGGGGAGGAGGTGGGCTGGAGGCAGCTGGCTGAAGCAGCTTTAATGGTTTGCTTCACAGGAGAATTATTAGCTGATCTTCAAAAACAGGCGGTTGCAGTTTACCTGAACGGGAATGTCCACGTCAAACCGAAGGACTTGAGCTACAGGCACATGAACTCTGGGGTTGTGTGAGGCCGAAGCTGGATGGTCAGAAGGCTAAATAAACTCGGGCACTTTTGAACCAGCCAAGTTTGGCCAAGATGGGAATTTCAAAGTGAGTGAAATGGTGCTGCGTCGTCTTTTTCAAGCAGTAAGACTCTGAGAGCGACACACACCCCCCCCCATCTTCAGACTGTGTAGTGTAGAACTTTCCTTTAAGGCGCACAAGCGAACCTCCTGTTTACCTCCTCACTCTGTGCTAACCTTTGTCTTCCAGCACCTGAAGAGCGAAGCGGAGAAGAATAAATACAACGGCTGGCCTGAGATGATTGAGCTGGACGGGTGTGTCCCCAAATACCTGGAGTGACATGAGGCTGAGTTATTTAGGCACTGACCTACAGTCAGCAGGATGAAAGGAACTCCAGTTAGATCTGCCACCGGTGAACCAACCCCATCAGCTCCCACTAAAGCCTCACGCGAGGCTTTAGTGGGAGCTCGACTCCGTCACTGCTGCTGTGGTAAAAATGCTATGATTTTAGCTTTGGCATCTTTTTATCAGTGAGGTCTGCTTTGCATCTCTCCCCTCATCAACATTACAAAAGAGAAACTCCCTTCAGATATTTTAGAAGAAAAAAATCAGTTTATCAGGATCCCTCTGCTGTTTGTTCCCACCTCAGGAGTGAATTTTAAACGGCGTCTGCTGTGATCGTACATCATTCAAAGGCAAAAGTCTCATGACTCGAGCATCAAAACCATTTTCTGCCACATGATCAGAATCAGGCTTTTTGTTCCACCTGAATGCTAAATGTGCAGGGCTCAGACTGTGCACCTGTTTGTGATGGGGGGAGTAATTGATGGTGGACGTTGTTGCTGTGGGAGATGAAGATGACTACCGCTGCTTCATCACATGAGCTCTCACTGCAACCTGCTGGCTGGATAAAAACGTCCCAGACGTGAAGCTCTTTGTGCTAAAGGGAAGCTCTCTGAAGTCGCGGTATGCAGAGTTATTTATTCAGGGAGCACATTTCCAAACCCACATTCTTCAAAGAAGAGAGCTGGATCACTCTGAAGAGCTCCTCTCTTCATTAAGGATGCACCAGTGTCTACTCTGCTCAGGGAGGCAATTAAGGAAGTACTGGAGCTCCTTTCCATACGCAGACAGACAAATAAAAGGCCTGGAGAAGCATTGGGAGCCATTTTGGAATCTGGTGTGGGTTTTTTTTGGGGGGGGGGGTCTTTTAAAATGTTTTCATCATGTAAATTA
>VOQJ01017778.1:11302-37567 GCA_015052665.1 Apistogramma diplotaenia | reverse complement strand
TTCTTGAGCCTTTTCATGGATCTGTTACAGCCTCCTTTCTGCTTTGGTCACCATGATTATTAATGACTCATAAACACGCCTCCTCTCACACACACACACACACACACACACACACACACACACACACGATCTTTACTCAAACTTGGTTATTTTGTTGTATTTTTGTTGCTTCATCAAGTACTGATGGACACTTCTGTGGGGAGACGAGTTCGCTCCAGAGATGCCGTCCTGCTCCAGCTGAGATACAGAGGTGTTCCCATGGTTACGGTGCTGCTGCACAGGTGAAGGCTTGGAAGTGGAGCTAGAAGCTCTTCCTGCCTGCAGGCATCATGGGAAACATCAACTCTGCCCAACAGGAAGTGCAGCCTCATGTTTTACTGAAACATGGTTAAATCAACATCTCCGACTCTGACGTGGCTCCACCTGCTTCACCTCATACGGTCAGAGGTGCTGAAGGAAGAAGGTGGTGCTACCCTGCACGCGTCACAAGGAGAGGACGTGTTGTCCTCATACTGAGTTATGTGAAGTTCTCCATGAAACTGTTGCTAGGATACAGACAAAACAGCAGGAGGCTTCAGTCATGTTTCCTCCCACCTGAGTGGAAACAACCTGAACATCTCTGATCACTTCAGAACAAACAGCAGACGATCACAGAGCAGACGAGCTGTGTGACATTTCTCTCTGCGATCAGTTATTCTCATGTATCCAGAGTTTTGTCTAGAAAACATCAACACTTTAAATGTAAACTCTTCATCATGACGTCAGAGAACAGCCAAGGAAAATGTACGAAGTCAAAAAGGTGTAAAACATCTGCAAATATTAACTTTCATTATATAAATAATGAAAGTTGAAGAAATGCTAAAGCCTGTAAGAGACAAAGTAAGCGGTGTTACCGCTGACTGCTGCAGCCGCTCTCCTCCTGCCCTCTGGTGTCAAAGCCAACCACCACTCCCCTGCTGCTCAGGTCTGCGAAGTACCTGCTCAGGTACGAGTACAGCCCCTGCAGAGGAAACGGCTCGGGTCAGACATCGGGCCACCTGAGCGGGTGGCGTTCCCGCCGCCTCCCTCACCTGTGTGGACTGGATGACGGTGAGGTCGTTGATCCTGCTGAATCCCGCTCCCATCGGCGCTCTGAGTCCGGCCGTGCCGAAGCTCATCCTGCCGCACAGTCGTGACCTCAGATCGTCGAGACGACCCGCCGCCACCAAAGAGTCCAGCTGAGCCCGGGTCCGCTGGTTCTGCAGCAGAGGACAGGAAACCCGTCACACCTGTTCTCCTGAGCCAACCGTCTCCTGTCTCTGCCAAGTGCATCAGCATCCCCGCTTACAACAGAACTACGCACGAAGAAAGGGCAGAAAACCAGCTGAAATGAAAACGTGGGATAAATATAAGTTATAGCACCTGAGTCAGGTGAGCTCCAAGGCCTCCATCACAGCCGGAGTCTGAGTGTGGCTGTGCTAACGTGAGGATTACGCTCCATCACCTGCACACACGAGCCAAAGCCAACGAGCTGATGTAGGCAGCGAGGCCAAAGCGCGCTCGTGTAAATCATGCAGCCACGTGCTGCTGTTTCAGCCCCAAACTAAATGGTTTTGACTCCTTAGATCACCGACTGAGCAGAGAGCCGACTGTTTGTTGAAGGTTTTCAGCCTTGAACACGATTCAGCCTGATACTTTAATCAGGCCTTCAGAGCAGTTTGACCTCATCTACGATCTCTCAGCCTTTTGAGGCGAATCGCTCCCCCCAGCATGCGTGCTCTCCCCCCATCACTCACCCTGCACACAAACACAGCACTGTGCACAAGTCTTGAGCCCCCCCTCTTGATCTTTTGCTTCCCAGCAGCCAGACTTTCCTGTCATTTTTAAAGAGCTTCTGAGCATCAGGGATGAAGCAGTGTTGTGTCTGCACATCAAGCCCAGCAGTGTCTGAAAGTCACATCCACATCAGGAACAGATCCACCAGAGAGGAGCTGAGGGCTCCCCCTGGACCTGCAGCGCCGGATGGGCTTCACGCATCTTCCTCTGCACAGGATAAAGATAGAAGTCCAAACGACAGGTCGGATCTTTTCCAGGCTGCTGACATTTACGGAGGAGTTCAAGGCAGCCGCGACCTTTAAAAACACACACAGCTGCAAACACACACACTTCAGCACGTGTGCGGTTCACATGGCAGGCGGCCACATTAAAAATGGCCAAAGTTTCAAATAATGGTGTCACGACAAAGCGCCGCGGTCCATCCGAGGGCGGGATTAACCTTCGACCTTTCTGAAGCAGAACATCAGAAACAGACAGTTGAAGCTGTTACACCAAGTTGCAGCACTTTTGTTCTGCAACAGGATGAAGAATCAAAGTGTCTCCACTGTTCCTGCTTCAGTTTCGAAACCCTTTGAGAGAAGTCCTCGCGCTGCCTTCCTCTTCTGCAGCCTGGAGCTGGCCTCTGCCCGCTCCCAGCTCCCAGTCCTCCTCCAGCTCCTCAAAGGCACCTCTGGGTCACACATCTGCAGCTGTTCACCCAGGTGTTACAGCTGGAGCCAGACATCCATTAAAGGGAGGACTTGCAGGGTGCAGCTGGTTAGTTTGCATCTAATCATCCGTCTTCTGACCAAAGATTTGTGAAGTGTGAAATCGGGCCAGCTGACACGTCATGGTGCTGTGGCTGTGCTCACATTAGCCACAGAGCTGGATTATTCTGCTCAACAATCTGACTGATGAAGCACACATGACCAAACAGCTCGGAGCCTTCTGCATCCAGAAGCCTCTGCAGCTGCAGTGAGGCCCTGATTCCTGCCTGGAAGCCCGGGCGCAGCCACCTGAGCTCACCTGCTCACGTCATCATCCTGGATTTTGGGGACCGAGTTTGGATGAGAAGGTGGAGTGCTACAACATGGCGGTAAACCGTGCTGCAGTCGCGTCAGGTTATAAAATGCGTTTGCTGCGGGTCAGAGCATCACCCGGCAGCTGGCAGCGACCTGCTTCGTGAGCAAGGGATCAATATTCGTGCGTGCGCATCTGTTTCCCGGCAGGAAAGGCCTTTCTGGCTTCACCTGCTCAGTCACGCTGAGTCACGCTGCCGGTTAATCGCTCGGTAACCCACAAAGCTAATCTCCATCACGACCCGAGCAGACCCGGTGGTCCTGCCCGCCTGCAGCTCCGCACTGCGGCCATCAACCACCCTCTGACCCCGGAGAGCCTCGCTCCAACAATCCGCTGTGTCACAACTCACTTTAGATCTGCGTTAGTATTTAGGGGAACAGTTAAATAAAGATGCATGATGATAGATTTTATTAACCGGCTCATATCGTTTTATTCTAACGGCCTGACTTTTAAATAATTTATCATTTGGAGCTGCTGCGACACCAGCGTCTCGCCTCCAGCTGTACAAATGTTGTATTTAATGACATACAGTGCTGCTTCACCAAACAGTTTGTGTGCCGATTTTTCTACACGACCACAATAATCTATAAAATATAACTGCCGAACATGTTTCTGTGGCACGTCCCTGCCGAAATGTGGTGTTACGTTAAAATGCCGGAATTGTCACGGAGTCTGGTTCAGCGTTCCTCGCGTACACCCGGGTTTCCTTTCTAACGGGCACACCGGCACAGACTCACCCTGTCCCAGGCTAACCACTGCTGCACCGCCTTGTCAAGCGTCGGGTCGCCGGTGCTCTGGCACCTGACATTAGCGTTCAGGTCCCCGTCGAGTCCGCTGTCGTCCTCCATTCTGACAGCTAACGCTCAGAGAGCAGCAAGGCCATCTGACTGTCGGGTAATAGAAGGGCGGTTAGCTCCCGGACCGTTAGCGCCTCCACATCAGACCTCTGACACACCGCCCGGTTGTTATGGCTGCTGAGGGTGCGCTTTCTCTGACGTCCGTCTCCAACTTCCCACACCGCGGTTAACTACTAGCGACAGTGACGCCGGATCGCCGCTGGAGGTCGACAGATCTCCCACAAAGCCGCGGACGCACGGCCTCCACTTCCGGTCAGTTATGAAAATAAAAGCTTCAGGTGAACGACACAAAATATATTAATATTTGTATTAATATTTGTTATTTAAATAACTTAGAGCGTTCATTTTTATGTTCAATATGAATTGTGGATTAAAAAGAGTAAAATATCACTTCCAGTACATTTATGCTTGAGGTCAACTTTATGAGCAAAAAGTATTTTTAAGCACGATTAAAAATTTTTTTACCTGAAATAACAGCATATTGGAGTAATTATAAATTTAAAAGAAGAACACAGTAACTAGAAAACGTTTTAAGGAAATTTTTAATGAAAAGAAATGCATCACTTCTTGTGTGTGTGTGTGTGTGGGGGGGGGTGTCAAAAATCAGCAAAAGTGTGTGAATGAACTATTTTTGCTGATCTATAATCTCAGATCTTGTGTGGATTTTTGTGATTTACAATGTTAAAGTGGACCTCCTTTTTTTCCTTCCTTCCTGTCATATCGCTCCTGTACCTGTTGTGGATGTTCATATTAAACACGACCAAACTTTCTAATATAGTTCCCTTTATTTACATAGCACCAATTCAAAACATCAGTCACCTCACAGCACTTGACATTGTAAGGTTAAGACCCTAAAATAATACAGAGAACACCCCAACAATCAGAACTGTCCTGTGAGCAAGCACTTGGCGACAGTAGGAAGGAAAAACTCCCCTTTAACAGGAAGGAACTTCTGGCAGAACCAGGATCATGGAGGGGCAGGACAACACTGTGGAAGAGAGCCAGAGATTAGTAATAACTAATAGTTAAATGCAGAGTAGGTTATAAATAGAGTGAAAAGAAACAGTGCATCATGGGAACCCCTCAGCAGCTTATTGCAGCATAAGTAAGGGAGGGTTCAGGGTCACCTGATCCAGACTAATCTTAAAAATCGAGAAGTCTTCGGCCTCCTGAGTTGGTGCCACAAAAGAGGGACCTGAAAGCTGAAGGCTCTGCCTCCCATTCTACTCTTAAGTATCCTAGCAACCACAAATAAGCCAGTGATCTGAGCGAAGTGCTCTGTGTGAGTGATACATCTTCCTATGAGGTCTTAGAGATAAGATGGGACCTGATTGTGATTGTGTTGGTCTTTTCAGAAGCTAAAAATAACAAATTTCCATCAGGTCGCAGGTCAGGGAATTTATACATGATGCCTTAGATCTCATGGGATAAAAACTCTTTAAGTATATGTAGATAAATTACTATTAGAACACAAATATGATCTGTTCTTCACCCCTAAATTTGGATTCAGGAGGTTTGTAAAGGTGTGAATTCAGATGTGGGTTGAAAGTCTTTGTTAGTGAAATAACACACAGCTGATGTGTGAAAGACAACAGACCTCAAAGACCAAACTGACAGAAACGTCTCAGCATGTTTGTCGCTTTATTGAGTCGAGGTGTCGTCGGCCAGCTGACAGCCGAACTGCTCCGTGAAGGCGTGCAGCAGGTGAGGGACGGCCTCCTCCACGCCCACGTGTCTCTGCAGCTCGGCGCTCAGCGACGTCACGCCTTTCCCTTCAATCCCGCACGGGACGATGTGGCCGAACCACGACAGGTCCGTGCTGCAGTTCAGGGCCAGACCGTGAGACGTGACGTATCGGCCACAGTGGATTCCTGAAAGCACGACAGCGAGAGTCAGGAGGCACGAAGCAAGAAGAACTTAAAGATGAAGGAAAAGAAGCTGAACCGGATTATCACAGCAGCATAAAACTGATGCAGCACCCAGTTTGTTGGTGTTACTCAGCTGTTCGTGTCATTAACTAAAGCAGGAAAATCTGGAAAACTCGTGTTATTTTATAAAACAGCCACGCAGTCAGTGAACACATCGCATGTGGTTCCGGATGTTGAGGCGTACCGATGGCACAGATCTTCCTGTCTCTGACCCAAACTCCCGTGTGAGGGGAAGTTGTAGCGTCGATGGAAAACCTGCTGCAGAGCGCGATGATGGTTTGCTCCAGCTGACTGACGTACCACCGGACGCTCTGAGAGAACAAGACACATTAAAACACACCGGCTACGATTAAAAACACACCGATCTCACATCCACACCAGGCCAGACCTTTCTGAAGCTGCCCAGGTTCAGGACCGGGTAGCAGACCAGCTGTCCCGGCCCGTGGAAGGTGATGAGGCCTCCACGATTTGCGCGGTGCACGTCGGCCCCCAGCAGGCGGAGTTGATCCAGCAGGGGCTCGGGGTAGGGTTTGTGCCGGATCCCGGTGGTGTAGACCGGCGGGTGTTCACACAGCAGCAGAGCGTGAGCGGGGCCAGACCGGTGCCGGGTCACGTAGACCTGCTGCAGACGCAGAGCCTCCTGGTAGGAGACCAGGCCCAGACGGACCACCTCCACCACCGGCCGGCTGCCCCGCATTCAGGACTGAAACCAATCAACCCAGACTGTCAGTTACAGAAAGATTTTCTGCCAGCCATGCCATGAGATCAAATAATCAATAAATGAAGTAAAAAGTGAACCCTTCTGCTCATTTCCAGCTTCATGGTTTCACTCTTGGACTCGCTGCAGGAGCCACAGTCTGAAACCTGCCTTCTTCTGACTGCAAACCGAAGATGAATGTTTTTCTAACTCACCTTTTTAAACTGCAAACTTCAAGTTTGCATTATTGGGGGCACGGCCTCTTTGACTGACAGGTGGATAACAACACAGGCGTGTGTTAGGCTTCACCTCCGGTGACTGAAGTCCCTGAACTGGACCTCTGGACCGCGCTTGTTCCTCGTTCACGCTGTCAGGAGCAAAGATCCCCCGTCAGCTGATCTGAAACCAGTTCGAGGGCAACTTTAGTGTCGTATGTTAGCATCCACAGACTTCCACCTCCAGAACAAGTGCCTCCAAACTCCAAAAACACAGATCAGAATCTGCATGGAAACATCACTGTTTTTAGTTTCCTCTCAGTACGAACAGGAGCCGCTTCACCCAGCAGAACCTCGGACAGCAGAAAACCTGAGCTGCACTTTAAGCTCCGACCCGCGCACCTCAGTCCGCGGTGTCTTCAGCACGCGCCGCTCCCAGATGACCCTTACCTGCTCCACGCTCCGATCTTCTACAGCTGAAAGTTCGGTGACGCCTTCCGGTTTTTACAGCGCACCGCAGCCGCCACTCACCAACCGGAAACCAAAGCCTTTCTCAATAAACTTATTTGTTATAGTTTTTTTTTAGTCTGAGATTAATAAATGTCATTTTTTAGGGTGAAATCCAGCTTTCTATTAAAGTAATAAAATGTAAATATGGCAAAGATATGCTCTTTTCATCTGAAAATTAACTTGCAACTGGTTCCGTTTTTGTTTTCAATTTTTTTATTCATTTTTATACCGCCATCGTTATTTTATTCATTACCTATTTATGTTTTTTTCAGTTTATGTTTATTATAAGCACTTCATTCTTTTGTCTCTTGCATTGTGTTTCAAGTGGAGCATCCTTGAAATATTAAACCACTCATTAAAAATTACCAGCACCTACAAAAAGAGACACATCTATCAGCTTTGCTTTTTAGATCATAATTAAAATATATATATTTTATATACTACATAGAGTTATTTTCCTTTTTTTTAAGTTCCACTTTCACAATAAAATGCAGGGAGTCTCCGAGCCTGCTTTATTTTGAAGTCCAGACCTGACGTCAGAGGAGGCTCGCGCCGCTGTGTTCCAGCGGCTCAGCGGTTGGCGGGCTGTACGCGCATCCGCTCCGCTGCGCTCGCGCTATTTCGCGGCGCAGGGCGGGGTTTGTTTTGAGAGCGGACCGGAGAGAGAACACTCACCAGGGAAGATGGCGACCGCAGGGTCCGCCAAACGGCCCGGGAGACCGGCTAGCGCTGCCGCCGCCGGCACGTCCCGTGCCAGGCTCGCAGCTCGATGCCGGTCCGGGTCCAGCCCACCGGAGTACGAATCCAAGAAGTGTGCGGCGTGTGCGGAACGTAACGGCAGCCCGGCCGGTGGACACCTGGCCTGTCCGCTTTGCCTAGCCCTGAGACAGTCCGGCAGGGAGGAGCGGCTCCGCGGGAGGAGCGACCCCGGGAGTAGCAGCAGTAGGCCGGGCAGGAGGGACTGCGACAGCAGGAGAGGTCGGTGTGCTTCCCGGGGTAACTCCAGCTCACATTTCGCTGTATCAGCACCGCCGCTGTGTGTTTAACAGCAGGATTTAAAATAATGCCAACTTTAATAAAGTTTAATTTGAGCAGCAGCTGGTTTTCAGTATCTTAAAGGTTCCGTTTCTGTGAAAAAGAGCCACACCGTGAAAACTAAAGGGTTAGAAATCACGGTTTTCCTTATTGAGTTTCGTAGGGAACTACAGATCAATCACAGGTCAGCATGTGGACACAAATCAATGAGAAAACCATGGAAACGACCCTCAGAGTACACGTGACTGTGCTCGCAGTGACCTCACTCACCTGAGTCACAGGTATAGGCAGCAGGGTCACATGTTATGTTTCACTGTTCAGGTCTGCAGATGGGGAATGTGTCCAGACATGTACAGCTAGAGGAGGAGCTCAGTTATTGCAGTACTAGTACTACTGCATGTACTGCGTGTCCTCAGTTAGTCACCAGTTACTGACTGGACCTGCCTAGAAACCATTCAGGCACTGGTTTTATGACTCGTACTAAGAGTGGATGATGTAGCAGGAGAGACACGGATACTGTAAGTACTGCATAACCCGTACTGACCACTGAACAGCTGTGTTATCACTTCTTGTGCTTAATATTTTATTCATTGACTAAATACATAAAACTGTCAAAGGGCCTTTTAACATCTTCCCCTTTTGGGCTGTACTAGAGCAGCTTTGCATTATTTACAGTTTTAATTGTCCTTCTTTATCTAATTCATGGGTCATGAGATCACAGAGAGCAATCAGTGTTTACGTCTGCATTATTAAGAGCATAGCCTCTTTGACTGCTGGGTGGATGGTGGCAGTCATGGCTGTAGCTGCTAGCTGTCTGCTAAGCTTCACCTCAGCTCATTGGAGTTTTTGAACTGGGCTCCTGGACCGTGTTTGTGCTGCTGGGAGCCTTGAATAACCAGTCCTGGAAATGTGATGCATTTTCCTGTAAGTCCTCCATATGTTTTTTTCCCCTCTGCTGTGTTTCTTCAGAATTCTTTGTCTCGCCGGCGCTCATCCCAAAGTCTGCAGACGTTCCTTCAGGCCCGAGTGGGAAACACAAGGTGAGTGCGAGCGACTGCAGTTCCTTTGTTTTTGTTCTGCGATCGCCTCGGAGTGGTTGAGCTCCTTCACAGCCTCGGATTGTTCAGAAAGAAAACCACACCACTGGCATTAATAACAGAGGGCTTTAATTTGAACTCATTTATAAGTTTTAACCTTGATGTGCCCTAACAGGCACTTTATTCTGTTCATGGAGACAGGAGAAATGGCGTTCCTGATTTCTGGTCCGTTCTGTGTTTTTATCCTCTGAATATTAAACCCTCCGTGTTTCAGCTGCTGCTGTGTGACGACAGAGAGGAGGCGAAGAGGAGGAACTCTCTGATCTGTAAAGACGAGTTAGTCCGCCGGGATGATGAGCCGGTGAGCCTGATTACAAGCTCAGGTTCCAGGTGCTTCACTCCGAATGTTTTCATCCTGCAGCAGCTTTCATAATTGTTTCCTTCTCAGGGAGTCCTGTCTGACTCGGAGAACGAGGAGCCGATCAGCAGGAGGATCAGGAACATCTCAGCCTTCATCAGGAAAACCAAAAACTCATCAGCCTTCACTGGGTGAGCAAAACCAGTCTGTCCTATTCTTATTATAGACAGTGAACTAACCACAGACTACAGGTGTGTGACCTCTGACCTCTGTGTATATTCCTTAGTGGTTGTCAGAGGAGTCGGAGCTGCACTGACCCTGTGGAGGACAGAGGAGGAAAGATGAAGATTGTCACGCAGCCTGCAGCCATAGTGGACCGGGTAGGTGAGCGGGTCGTGGTCGTGGTCACGGTTCCCAGTCTGATATCCAGAGCAGTCATGATTTTTGAGAACTCGTGTCTGCGTCTGTGTGGGGTTCAGAGAAGGGCTTTGTTGGCTAACTGCACGGTTCAGGAGCCGTCCTGGTTGAGCTCGGTTCGGCCTGTGCTGAGTCTTCAGTGTTGGGCCGAGTGACTGGAAGAGAGAATCCTTTGTGATCCACATCCTGGGCTCTCAGTGAGAACTGATGTTACAGGATCCAGCAGTTGAAGAACTTTCTCACTTTAAGCGATAAGTTCACAGAGGCTGCGTGCAGGACGTCCATGCTGAGTGATGTATCCGGCTTTGTTTGGTTTCTGCTGCCGGTTGGTCAGCCGCCTACAGCACACGTTGGCTCGTGCAACGACTCACGTAATAGTGGAAAGAGGCCACAACTCACAAACATGACCTGACGTGTCTGGATGTATGCATAGGCATTTTCTGTTTGAGTCCTAAAACTGAAAATTAAAAATCCCTGCCCAATACGGACTCAAATATTTACAGTTTATTGTTTTATCAATAATAAAACTGGCAAAAAAATTCAGACATGAATTTAGGAATAAATTCTATTCCTATGTGCTGGAACGTCTCTGGTTTCAGTGTAGGTCTTCCTGTTGTCACACTTGTGTTCTTCTGTCATCCATCAGGTTGGTATCAGCCACAGCTACGCAGCAGGAATCCTCCTCTCGTCTGAGAACAGCCGCTCTGTCTCTGCTCCCATCACCGCTCCTGACCGGAGGCTCACCTGGCGAGCTGTCCTGACATCATCTTCCTCAGCTCTCCTATGCCTGCCTCCACCCCGTCCGGAACGCTCCATCAGCCCTGAAAGCAACGACAGCATCTCCGAGGAGCTCAACCACTTCAAGCCCATCGTCTGCTCGCCGTGTACACCGCCCAAACGCCTCCCGGATGGCCGCCTGATGGAGCCCACCATCGTCAAGTCTACGCCCAGGAATCTGACCCGTGGCCTGCAGAAGGCCACCAGCTATGAGGCCAGTCCTGCTGTCCTGCAGAAGTGGAGGCAGATCGAGCTGGACCGCCAGAGCCTCAAAGTGAATTCCAAGGCCACGCTGACGAGTCCCGTCTCTGACCTGTACCACAACAAGATCAGCGGCGGGGGCGAGGACACAAAGATGCACCAGTCCACGGTGGGAGACGCAGTGATGTCCATGAACAAGAGGAGGCTGCTGTTCGAATCTCCAGCCGGAGACACGGACGGCTTCCAGAAGCAGTCAGTGAAGATTCGGGTGCCTGCAATCCGCTACAGCAGCGAGACGACTTTCAGAGGAGGTTGTGGCTTTGAGCCGCCAGCCGGCACTCCTGAGTCCTGCAGCACGGGAGCACTGTTCAGTCGGAAACAGTCGTTCTCACCATACACAAAGAACTCCGGTTTCCAGTCATGTAAGTTAATGCCAAAGGACTCGCAGAGTCCTAGGAAGGAGTCCGACAGTAGCATCCACAACCAGACTACCTCAAGGAGGGGCAAGAAGAGGAAACAGAAGACCAAACACCTGGACTCGGGCCGGGAATCAGACCTCAAGAGGAGCCACCCTGTGAGCCAGGAGGCCTTGGATGAACGGTACATCTGTCAGATCCAGCAGGAGCGTCAGGATCGAGCTCTCGCCCTGAAGCTGCAGAGACAGTTCGACCGTGAGAACCAGAACCGCAGGAGGAGCCCCGACAAATACTTCCTGCGGTCCTGGATGTCCACTCAGAACCGCAGGAGGCGTGGCCTGAGGAGGTCTAGACGAATCAACAAGAAACACTAGACGGACGGGAAGGAGCTCATATATGCAAAGACACAAAAGGCGACGGTTTAACAAACGTGAATGTTTTCACTCGTCTAAGAAACGGGTTTATAAATCCTGGAGACGTTTCTTCCAAACACCAGCAGATCACCAAAAAACTAAACTCATTCATCAGCTGCAGAACAACCCAGACATTCATCATCAGAGGAAACGTCCGGAAGCCTGGAAGTGTTTGCAGTCTGATGGGTTTGTGCTCTCAGAGCCACAGACGGGCTTGCTCTGAGTTTTTATACAGATTAAATGATGATTGACACTTTTTTCTTCCGCTGGAACAAGGAAGCCCTGTGAAGGTTAAATGATAATCAAGACACGGGCTGATTGAATGGTTGGAGGCCCCAGAGGCAAAGAGGTGTTCACGTTGAGCTTCCGGTTATAGTTCCAAGATGAATGTCAGGAACTGGAGGTTCCTTCTACGGATGCGCAGATGTACGAGCCAAACATTGACGTGGTCCTTTGATTTAGTACAGGGGGTCCTCGGGTTACGTCAGTCCCAAGTTACGATGTTTCGTGGTTACGACACATCTTATATAAAGCCTTGTTTCGACTTAAGTGGTTTTGCGTCGTAAACGCGGGAACTAGTTGGTGTGCACGGTGGAAGAATACGCCGTGACGCGGCTGTGGGCCGAGGAAGACGGGGTCACCCCAGTCGGGTACTGTGTTAGGATAGGATACATGCGTATGTTCCGACTTACACCGAAAATCGGTTTACGACGTGACCCGAGGACCCCTGTATATGAAACCCGAATCGACAAGAAAGTGTTAAAAATGTGTTTTCAATTGGAATGGTCACGATTATTATCTTGCTTTGGCTAAAACCTCTTTTATTGACTTCAGTGTGTCGCCTGAATGTCAGAATTTTGAAGAAAACCTTCCAAAATACCAAAATCAAGTAATTTGAGAGCTCAGGCTCAGGAACACGTCATTGTTCATATATATCGCTGTCGCTGCTCCAGGTTCCTGATGTTTGATGTCTGATGGTCTCTGGTTGCTGTAATGCTGGTTTCTGTCCACTTTAGACCTCAGCGGGTCAGTGGGGGTCAGCAGTGGGTCAGTGGGGTGCAGCGGGTCAGTGGTGGTCAGCAGTCAGGGACTCAACAACACATCTTTGCCCCGGGGCTGCTGGACATTAACAGTTTTATCCGCAGCATCCAGATGCTCGACAGGTTCATCAGTATGCCGAAGAGTTCAAAGTCCAGCCGACCTGCATGTGTTCGGACTACAGGAGTAACTGGGATCTGGTCTGGTTCTGACAGTATTTATCGCTCTGGTCGTCCTATCATAAGGAGGTATTCATGCAGACTTCTTCCAGCAGCTGAGGCTGATGGAACATAAACTTTTCCCAGTACATCTGCTGGCTTCATCTTTGTCTTCCAGTCTGAAGTTGGAGCCGCTGAGGCTCATGGGTATTGCAGTCTAGAACCCAACTGGTCGGGAAGTATTTTTACCTGAACACCGAGCGGATCAGGAGACTCGCTTCGTTATTCTCCAGGAGAAAGGAGCCGTGTGATTGGACGAGCTTTGTTGGTCTGTGATGTCAAAATGTGTTGCTGTGCTCAGACCAAACATGAAGTTTAGTCTCACGCGAGTGTTTCACATCCCCTCATTATCCCCCCCTAACAGCCAAAGTCCAGTCAGATGTTTCACAGGAAGTCCTCCGATTCCGGTCCTGTAAATTTTGTTCCGTTGTTATAAATGATGACTCATAAAGCTCTTTGTTGCTCACAGGTGCATCAGTAAGCTCCCTAATTGTGGGCGTTGGGTGAATCTAATCATAGTCTTAGTAATTATTCATTAACAGTAACCAACATGCAGTTACTGAACTTTACACCGAGCTGGATTTCTGTGAGCTGTGGCTGATTCAAATGACACAGATGAGGGAGGTGGCTGACACGGGAATTTCCACAGGGATGTCGAGCCAACAGCCAATCAGCTGCCGGGTTAGAGCGAGAGCTGAATGGAGTTGTGCAAACTTTAACCTTCATCCCATGAATATACATAAAGGCAGGTCCACGTTTGGTGGTTTTCAGACTTTGATGAAAGTGCAGGGTCTCAGTCTGAGCACTGTACATTACAATGGGGCCGTTGCACCCTTCATGCTCAGCCCAATGATTTGAATAATGATAAACTTCATTTTTTTGGTGAACCTTTGAAGTTGGGCAAACACATTTGTTCCAAACTTGCATCGCCTGTGACGGCGCTTCGTGTTTGGTCTGAACTCACCTTTAGACTTTTCTTCTAAGTATTATGAAGGAACCACACGGCTTCTGGTTGCAGGTCGGATCGTTGCAGCCGGGAGCTTCTTCAGTGGAGAGGATGGAGCAGCTTCGCCTGTCTGCTGAAGCTCCTTTTCTGAGTGAGCTCCTGCAGCGAGAGGTTTCTGATGAGGCAGGAATCGGGCCTGAAGTCGCCAGGATTCACTGACTGAGGAATCCAGAGTGACGTCTAGTTTATCATCACCTGCAGATGGTGAAGCCGTGTGGTTCCTTAACATGTAGAAGGTTTTTCATGTGAACAGAAGCCCTCTCAGCTCTGCTCATGTTTCACCTTGAATGTGCTGCCACGCTTTGTTCACACTGCATGCAAATCTGAAAATTTGCTCCCGGCAGGCTGAGAGAAGGACGAGTCACTGTGGTCAGTGTTATAAAAGCCATACTCACTGTTAGCTTGGAGGCTGGCAAAAAGAATCCTATGATTAACCCCCAAAGTTTGACGACTCGACTGATTGATGGATGATCAAAATGATCACGGAAAGTTCCACTTAATAATGAGTTTAATAAATTGTATCCATGTGGAAAAATGAAGAAAAGACACTAAAGTAAAAGTTGTGAGGGAAAGGACGGACTGAAGAAAGATCCAGTTTGTGGTGCTGCAAATGAAAAAGAAAGCTGCTGTGTTAGGACACACGGGGCAGGCTGGTGTAGTTACCCTCACTGCCATAAGGGGGAGCAATAAAACCATCCTACCCTGTACAGCTGTTACGAGGGGACCAAACAGTTTCTGTATCCAGCTGTAAACAAGTTTATTTCTGCTGTAAATGACTCCCTGTGGAGCCTCTGCTGGACGTCAAAGGAACTGCAGCCGTAGTGTTCAGGGGTGATGATTGTGCTTAAAGATAAAAATGTCCCCGATGTTTCCACTCTGATGTGAGTATGGCTTTTTCTCTTTCATCCTAAATGATTCCTTGCCTTTATCTTCTTCATCATCAGTTGTTAAAGTCTAATTTGAAGTCCTGATGGAGCTGGAGGGCTTTTCCCCCCTTTTACTCCATCACTGTTGCCTACGTCTGTTTTTTATCCTTCAGTCACTGCAGAGGGTTTGGGTGGGCGGATGGGGTTGGGGGTCATGCTGCGTGCCAAATGAGCAGATGATGTTGATCCTTTGTAACTGACTAGTTTTGTATGAGCAACTGCTGGAAGAAGTAAGAGTTGAAAAAGCTGTCAGCTTGCTTTCTGTCTTCTTTTCACTCGATGTTCTGACTGCCAGGTCTCACCTGAGGTCCTCACCTGGACTTCCTGCAGTTCACTCTGGTGGTCAGTTAGAACACAAACGGGGACTGTCAGGGGTGCAGCAGGACGTGCTCCGTCCAGCAGAAACGTCCATGCGTGCAGGTGATGCTGTGAGGTGCTGCTCACTTCACCCAAATCAAAACTGACGATGCCATAAAGCAGCTCGTAGTGCTGTGAAGTCCCTGATGCTCACAAGGTGTTTTACTGTAGTAGAAAGCAGTAAAACATCTAAAAATGGAACATTTACTGTCTCTAGCTCTTCTATCAAATACATGGACACTCTCCAGACCGCCCCCTACAGGACAGGAAGTTGGAGAGGCAAGAAAAGGATGGAATCTTTGATCTGACACTGTCAAATTAAAGCCCTCCAATTAGAGGTTATTGATATATGTTCATGGAAAAAAAGCCCTTAGTAAATTTGAGAAAATTACCAGGATGCTCTGAAATGTGCCAGATTTTCTAAATAAAAGCTTCAGTTTTACCATGCTCAAAGATGCCAGATTTTCTAAATAAAAGCTTCAGTTTTACCATGCTTAAAGATGCCAGATTTTCTAAATAAAAGCTTCAGTTTTACCATGCTTAAAGATGCCAGATTTTCTAAATAAAAGCTTCAGTTTTACCATGCTTAAAGATGCCAGATTTTCTAAATAAAAGCTTCAGTTTTACCATGCTTAAAGATGCCAGATTTTCTAAATAAAAGCTTCAGTTTTACCATGCTTAAAGATGCCAGATTTCGTAAATTACAGGCTGTTTAATTTTCGTTTCGTGACGTAGGCATCAGCAGCAAACGGAAGTTCTTTTTCTTTTTTTCTGAGCGCGCACGCCGTCGCCTCGGTTACACTTACAGGCGAGGTGACGACACGCGCCGGACGCTCTGATTTCGTGAGCAGCCAATCAGCTAGGGCCAGGTCACGGGAGCCGCGTTTGTAGCGGAAGAGAAGATGGCGGCTGCAGCTGCGGGTAACAGAAAGAGCGGGCTGCTGGAGAAAGTGAGTAAAGTCCGAATGGCGTGATTAATAGATGCGGGACGATCTTTGTCCCGGAGCTCATCCTGAGGCCGCCCGGCCGCAGCACTCTGCACGCTCAGAGCGCTGCGGCCGTGTGGCCGAGTCCAGACAGCGGGCTGAGCTAATGCTAACGAGCTAAAGTGGACATATTTAGAATGAAAATAAAAACACGATGATGATGATGGTTATGTTGGCTGCGTGTTTGGTCTACCTGTGAGAACTGTTCCAGGTCGGCGCTTTGTTCGGTTTCCTGCTTCCAGCTGTTAAACGGTTGCACCAGCCTGCACACCGGAAACTGCCAGCTTAGGGAAACTTACCCATCTAAACGCAGTCAGGTGCAGTCTGATACAGAAGCTGTGGTGCAGATGATCGGCCTCAGGCTTACATGTGTACACTCACGGTAGCACGTGTCAGGCCGGCACCTGACGCGCTCAGGTGTGCTTCAGGCATGCAGCAGAGAAAACTTAAGGCGTGGACGGCTGTCACCAGGTAGCGCTGCGCGTAGATATTCTCACGTATCTTCTATAAGCGGAGCACCTTTGTAGGTCTCCCGCCGCGCACCGTAGCGCCTGGGGCTTTAACGCCGTGCGGAGCAAACACGGGGGATATTAAGCTGAAATCAGTCCTCAGCTGAGCTGTGCTGGTCGGATTTACAGTGTGGAGCCCTGCACCGTGAACGCAGCACCACCGTGCTGGTTCCTGCCGCTGTGTGGACCGTGTTTCCAGTCTGATGGACTCTAAGTGTTGGATGAAGCCACATTTTAATGTGCAGCACAATTAAAAAAAATATTCAGCTTCAACGAACATTTTCACCCATTTTAAATTATGTATTTGACAAGGATGCCATGTGGGTCAGCACCCGGAAACAGATCAAACTTGAGCACAGA
Source organism: Apistogramma diplotaenia (assembly GCA_015052665.1). Classification (NCBI taxonomy): domain Eukaryota; kingdom Metazoa; phylum Chordata; class Actinopteri; order Cichliformes; family Cichlidae; genus Apistogramma; species Apistogramma diplotaenia. The sequence continues at coordinate 20,432 of VOQJ01017778.1, read as the reverse complement.
GAACGTCAGATGATCCATCCGCAGCAGAAGGTTGGTGGTTTGCAGCACTCACTGTGAAAAAGTCCTGATCCTCAGCTTCATGCCCACAGAGGGAGGCTTTTCACAAGCCTTTAAATGTTAATCAGATAAAAAGAGGTTTGGAGTTCCTCAGGTATCGACTCTGTCTCCTTCCTGCAGTATAAAGGTGTTTGAAACCTTCACTGAACCTTCACCTTCCCTGTGATAATATGCTTATATTAGGGTAACCACAGCTCTGTAGGTACCACCAGGTGACACATTATTGTCATTATGCTTCAGAAGATGGTTTTACGTCTTTACTAGCGAGCTAACTTGGCGTGTTTGATGTTTCAGTGGAGGATCGACGAGAAGCCGGTGAAGATCGATAAGTGGGACGGAGCAGCGGTGAAGAACTCTCTGGATGATGCTGCGAAGAAGGTTCGATGCATAATTTTCATTCAGCTTTTAACAGGAAACAAAAGTCACGGTGCATTTTATTAAAGTCTCAGCTGTTTGTATTTTTTTGTTAAAGTCCAGAACGTGTGACTCATTTAAGCTTTGAACGATGTTGTTATGCTGCGGCATGCTGGGATACGAGCTCATCAGTGTCAGCTGATCTTTTCTCACTACGATGAGCTTCATCACAGACGGCTTCATAAATGCATGTGATGAAATGTTTCTGCCTTGTTGATTTTTAGCCGAATGTGAGCCGACTTTAAGTTGTAAAGGTCTTCGAACTGGAGGACAGTTAAATATTTGTAACCTGCTGCGCCCCCTCCAGGTGCTGCTGGAGAAGTACGGTTACTTGGAGAACTTCCAGCTGGTCGACGGCCGCCTGGTAATCTGCACCGTGTCCTGTCTGTTCGCCATGCTGGCTCTGGTCTGGGACTACCTGCACCCCTTCCCCGAGTCCCGGCCCGTCCTCGCCTGCTGCGTGATCTCATATCCTTGTGCACGACTCACCTGGACGGAGCTCACCTGTGTTTAACTGCAGCTGTGGTTGTCTCACAGTGTGTTAAATATTCACCCTGTTAAAATAATGGCTTAAGTCTTTTTTTTTTTCAGGTGAACCAACTATTGAAAGATTCTTATTTGGGCAAAGATGAGACTTTAGTTTTGCATTATTTTAACAGGGTGATGTGGGGCCGAGAGGCGGGTGCACCTGGACAGGTCACCTGGACAGGTCACCTGCCTGTCACACGGCTAAATAACACACACAAAAGGCAAAACATAAAAAACCCAAATCTGCAACAACTCTTAAAAAAAGTCCATAAGTTTGCAAATGATTTTTAAATCGAAATAAAAAATCAGTTCTCCGGAAGATGTTGAATTAAAAAAGAGAAATCTGTAACAACACGAGGAATCAAACCAACAGACTGAATTTAAGCAAACACACAGTAAATTTAAAATCAACGGAAATGTATAAACAGATCAGTGATGATGACGACTGTTGGTCTTCCCTGACTCATCTTCCTCACGTACTTCATCATGATGGGCATCCTGACGCTGTACACCTCCTACAAAGAGAAGAACATTTTCCTGGTTGCCATGCAGAAGGATCCAGCTGGGATGGATCCAGACCACATCTGGCAGCTGTCCTCCTCCCTCAAACGGTGAGTTGAAAGTGTGCGGGAATCCAACCGGCAACCCCAGACACGTCGCGCTTAAACTTACTGCAGGTTTTCTTGGACTGAGCCTGAACCGATCGGCTCGCAGAGGCTGGAAGCGTCTGCAGCTACAAAGTCTCTGTTGCTTCTCTTCGTCTGATTGAATGAAGATGAGTAACTTGGACTGTTTGTTTGTTACATTTTAACTGCCGGCGTCTCTTATTTTGAAAGGTTACTTGTTGCTACAGACGCCTTGGTGCCGACTGTCCGTGTCGTTCCTCAGGTTTGATGACCAGTACACCCTCCGAGTGTCCTTCACCGACGGGAAGTCGAGGAAGACGAGGGAGATGGAGTTCACCCAGTCCGTGTCGACGTTCTTCGACGAGAACGGGACGCTGGTGATGGACCAGTTTGAAAAGTATGTTTCTAAGCTGCACGACGCCTTGGCCACGGACAAGAAGACCAAGTGAAACGGACGCCGTTACATCAGCACGAGTCACGCTGAGCGGAGCTCCGACTCTTCTGTTCGCTCTGCAGAGTTCACTGGTTTCAGCCTGCTTCCATCACAGGAAGCACAGCATCTGCTCCACGAGGAAAAATGCATTGTCTCGTATTATTAAATATGTGAAATGTGCAGTCTTTGTTTTTTTTTTTGTTATTTTGTTACCACCTTTGAGTCGGTCAGTAGCTCTGAGCCGTGGCTGGTGGAAACATTCCTCTGATGTCCACCACACGCTCCAAAGACTTTGCTTATAAGCTTTATTAAAGCCTAAAATTCGCATCATCAGGCCCGGTTAGACGGCACAGTTTTCCGGCTGACTCACTGATGGCTGGGTGCTACCTTCCCTTCCTCACATCAGGTTTCAGGTCCCCATGAATCGCCTTCATACAGTCCGGTTCATCCTCTGCTGCGTTGGATCAGCCTGTCGGGATGCGATCCGGTCGTAACGACTTCGGGCACAAAAATTCCAAAGTAGACTCAAATCCAGAATGATAGGCCCCGCCTCTGAGGTGCTGCTTTGAGCTCTGTTTCGGAGCCGTGCTTCAGATCAGAGGTGATGGATTCTCTCCAGATGAGCTGAAACCAGTGAACTTCAGAAAGGACAGAAACCGGAGTCCAATGTTTTGTTTTATCACAGGCCGAGCGCCGCAGGTCCCTCACAGGTGTTCTCAGTGTTATGAAGCAAGTTACAAACATTTCAGCGATTTCATGTAATGCAGAATGTGTCGTCTGACGCAGCGTTCTTCAAACGTGCCGCCGTTCACGTACTTCCAGCAACAGTTACTGTTCTAACCCGACATGTGACGCGCACTTCAAGAATTCTTCCAATAGGATAAAAGGTCGCGTAATTACGATAATTCAGAGTCCATTTGATCGGCAGTGATGCGCTCAGTGTTAATCAGCTGTTCAGGTTAAGGGCAGGTAACAGGTGCTTCAGCGGCGGTCGCCCGCTGTTATTCAATTCAGCTTTATTTATGCAGCACCAAATCCCAAACAGTCACCTCGAGGTGCTTTTTATTGTTCGGTAAAAATCCCAGCAGTCAAAACGACCCCCTATGAACAAGCACTTGGCGACAGTGGGAAGGAAGAACTCCCTTTTAACAGGAAGAAACCCAGAGACCCAGCTCACCTTTCCCAGGTCTGAAAGTTTTTAAGTTCAGTGACATGACATGGTGGGCGGAGCCTTGTGGGAAATGAGGCAACGGTTTTAACATATAAACACGATATTTTCAGTCTGCAGGTAAAAAAAGACCTTTGTACTCTGTGATGTTAGAACCAGTTTAAACTTGAGCTTCATCAGCATGCGTCTGGGTGGATGCTGCTGACTTAACAGGAAGTGGACAGAATGTTAACCAGACCTTTATTTTGAAAGTTTTTTTTTTTTATTCTCAGATCCTTAATCTGTAAAACAAGCTTATGAATATTAAAGTTGGATCTTGTCACAGAAACATCTGGATGTTGGACTGTGTTTGTCTCAGCTCCCACAGATTCACCTGCCACTGAGTCACAAACCGAAGGGTCACCTGATCACCCTCCACCTGCGCCTCAGTCTGCCTGTAGCTGTGTTTGTATGGGGGGAGGTGGGTGGTGGTCTTGCTTTCTCCTCACATGATGATGCTTGTTGTTGCAGTACTGGAGTACAACCAGCAGGTGGAGCGCTCAAACTGCCGTTAGCCTCCGAAGGGAGAAGCCGTGGCTCCTTCAGTGTAAAAGTTCCCATCAACATTCAGAGAAGGTTCCACCTTAATTTGTGACTTTACTGTCAAACAGTGTAAGGACTAATTATAAAGCGCTTGGAGGAATGGATGGTGCCTTGAAATCCTGAAAGGTCATTGGTCTAAAGAGCTCCACCAAAGAAATCATAAATTAGTGCCTCTGCCGATTTTTTTGTGCATCTTCTATTTACAGCCTTTGTGTGGAGCCTCCTGTGGCAACATTAATGGGGAGAAAGGTTCAGTTTTTATGTCAGCTGGCAAAACCTTTCACTTTCTACAGATAAAAAACATGAAACAGATAATTTTAGCAGTTTTTAAATGATAAATACAAGAGCAAAAACAATCTGGATTAAATTAGATACAACAGCATTAAAGCTACACTGGCTTTGGTGCTTTAAAGGCACATTAGATTTAATTCAGTAACAGGAAAAAATATTAATCCACCAATGAGAAACTTCACTTCAACAGGTGTTCTTTGTTTCCTTCCCTTGCTCAGAAAGAGGGGCGGGGTGACTGGGAAGGGGTGGGGTTAGTGCTTGGGGGCGGGGCTCTAAGTGCTGCTGCTGGCTGGCAGTGAGGCGGTGATCGGAGGTGTGTGTGTGTGTGTGTCAGAGTGCTGCTGTTTCTCGGCCATGGCCTGTCTGATGGCCGCCTGGTCTGTCCACAACCCCACCGTCACCAACTCCATCATCATGGTGAGTACGAGGACTCATGCTGGGATTTACACTGGTCACATACTGGCTTCCAGCATTAGGATGAGGTGCGAGACTTCTGCATCACCTGCTGGGTTTAAGTAATCAGATTTCTGTATAAATACACCTGTGGGTTCTGTTCGCTGAACCGCAGCAGCTCTGTGACATACTGGATGTTTTTTAAAGAAGTTCACAGTACTGCAGCTCCACCAGAGAAAAGATCTGTGTGGGAGCCGAGTGCTGAGGTCAGCTCCTCAGGGAGGAAGAGGAAAGTCATGCTACTCCTGAATATATGAGCAGATCTTCATAGTTTCTGCTTATGATGCTAAAAATGCCCTGATTTTGAATATTAATCAGATGCAACATAATTATCCTCAAATAATCCTTGTTTTTATGTTCGCACATATGGGACAAAGTGTTGTGAAGTGCTGGAGTGACAGGTGTTCAGTTCTGGATGGGGACTTTATATGTAATGCTGTGTCCACCTGTGCAGATGGAAATGTTTCTCAGTGTGAATGATGTGACAGAACTCCAGCCTCCACAAACCTGCACCGGGGCAAAGACTGTATATAACAGATGGCAGCAGCCACTCTGAGATCGCTCACTCTTTTCACATTTTAAACCCTCAAACTTTAGCATTTGACCAAAAACAGTTATTTGTTTTTTTGGAGCCATAAGTGTCCATCTCTGTACAAGGGTGAGAGTGCTAAGTTATCAGCTAACATTCACTATCTTGGACTATATGGGAGCATCACACAGACACATATCAGTTCTCACTAACAGCCAATAAAAATCTGAATCTACTGCACACCTGAACTGGAGCTCAGGTGCTGAGGTTAAGCCTAACAGAAGGCTAGCAGCTACAGCCGCCTGTGTCACTGTCCACCGGTCAGTCAAAGAGGCCACACCCCTAATAATGCAAACTTTAATCCCAGGTGAGTAATAAAGGTATCCTCACCCATGCAGCTGTTAAGAAGGGGAGAAATTAGCTATAGAGACCAAAGCAGGTTTTGTATCAGGATGTTTGAAACATGTTTGTTTCTGCTGGAAAGTTTAATCAGGGGAGCTGACTTCCTGTGGCGCTGCTGCTGGACACCAGAGGAACTGCAGCTGTGATCACGATGTTCTTATGGTCCATCCTAATTTCCAAAAATGGCTGCGATGATGTGACAACACAGTTTGGGTTGGGGCAATCAAATTTAAACTGGGGGCGGTGCCTCCTGTAGTCACATGACCGACTGGTTTTATGGCGAATATTCTGACGAGTTTAGATCGTTTAGGTGCTCACAGTGCTGAGTGTTAACTGAGGGGACCCATGCTGGAAGGATAGTAAGCGAAGAGTAGAGCCTTAGTCACATATACTGGGGAAGTACTCAGCATATGTAAGTACATTTACTGAATACTAGAGTGTAAGTTTGATGTACTTTTATTTTACTTGAGTCTTTTCATGCCTTCGTCTGTTATCATTTACCAACTTTACCTGATAGATTAAGTTGTTTTATGAACATTTGCAGAAACTTTATCGTTTATGCACCTGAAAGACAGAACATGTTTTTCTAATTGTTCAGAGCAGCTGCGACATTTTTCACTGTTTTAATAATTTTTACAACTCAATTAATCGATTAAAAATCATTGATATACTTAAATACTTTTACCTCACATTTTCAAAGCAATTTTATTTGTCACTGCTGCACACTGGACACAAAAACCTGATAACCAGACATTTATTTAACAAGATGGAAAACGTTTTTATCTGCTGCACTTAGAGTTAGGAAAATACACTGATTATGCAGTTAAAAATGCATTCATTCATGGATTTTCCACATGTTGTGTGTTACAATGCACTCAGGCGCTGCTTGTAAAAAGTCACTTACAGACAGAAAAATAGTCAGAATGAAAGAAACTTGTTTAAACCCTGAATTTATGCAGCAGCGATTAGTCGACTGACATAAAATTTATTTTGTATTTTTTTTTTTTTTGTAAAATGCCACATATTTAGTCCCTACAGCTAATTTCCCAGGTGGATGGTGACACAGGCGGCTGTAGCTGCTAGCTGCCTGCAAGGCTTCACCTCAGCAAACTGGAGTCCCTGAACTGGACCTCTGGACTGTGGAGCATTTTGGAGCACTTTTTAATGCAGTTATCTGAACAATAATATGGCTGTTGTGTGCTTCAGTGGACTGACACACCATGTGAGAAGGCTGTGCGATTCGAGGATTCATTTGGACGTTACTGATTAGCATGGATCTGTGGCAGTGTGATGCTAGCGAGCTGATAACTCCATCGTCTCATTTAAATTTGGTCACTTTCTGAAAACAAAAACCAACATGGTGGCATTCAACTCAAATACTGAAGTTTCACCATACAGAGTGCAGAAACCAGTGATGTCATGGAGGCTACGCCGAGCTTTTACTTTCAGCCTGTGAAGACCCTAAAATAATTTCCTAGATTGTAATTTGGATCTTGGTCCCGATTGCAAATAAAGGGATGATGATGGTGACCATGGTGATGGTTTTGCTGAATCACAGCAGCGGTCTGCTCCGTGTTCTGCCGCTCAGCTTAAATCCTGTGCTCAGCCTGTTTTTCAGCTCTCCGCTGACCAGCAGTTACCTCTTGCTTGGAGGCAGATTAGCGCCCCATATGGAGATAGGTCACTTACACATCATCCATCCTTCAGGAACAACAGCAGATCAGCTGACGGCTAATCTGACAACATCAGATTGACGCTGAAGCAACAACTCAGAACTCTACTTTGATTTTGTCTAACATGCATGAATATGTAAAGGTACAACGGCTTGTAGTTGGGTGGTATCCTCTAAGGTGCTGTTACTGTACTGCAGTGGTACAGTGGAATTCAAAAAGGCTTGAAATTACGTACTATGGTAACTACTGACTTGTTTTTATATTACTTTATACACGTGGACCCAGATCTCACTGACCACTCAATGGTTTATTTATTTCACATTCATTAGTGAGCCCATCATGCATGTCTTTGGGCTGTTGGAGGGAACCGACCTGCCCTGCTGAATTTGATCTTTTCAGCTCCTCTTCGACCAACAGATGCTTCAGGGTGGTTTGTGTTGTAACCGCTGCACAGTGCTGTTGTCACATTTTTCCATCTTCTCAGCCCTTTGCTGTTCAGTCACCTGCTTCAACATGAAAAAACAGGAAATAAACCCGTAAAATACACCGTCCATCACAGTCCACCAGAGTAAACGGTTCATCTGGCCCATTGTTTAGTTCTTCTATTGTCTCATTGTGAGTCAGCCTGAGATTAGGGTGTGGAGTACAGAAATATGTGAGGGGATCATGTGCACAAGAACCTGTGATACATCTCGTGAAAAGGATCGGCTTTGGGAAGGAGTGTTGTCTTTGACCTTTAAACATTCACCAGGTTAGTGTGGAACAACTTCGGCTCAGGTTTTATTTTAGCCACACACTAAACAAGCATCATTTTAGATACTAGGAGTCGTTAACTTTAAAATCTGGTCTTATAGTTTTTCTAGTAGGCAATTTTAAGTGTATTAGTTTTTGGTGTTGGATGGAGATTTGGTAGATGTCAAGACTCTGAAAGTATCGTATCTGTGCGGTTCCAACGAGGAACGATCAAACGTTCGTGTCTTTGAGCTGCCCTGGAATGAAGGACTTTTATTTTGCTAACAGAACTAAAGCAGGTCTTCTTGCACATATTCTCAGACTAACTGTGGTTGTTTTAACCACTCATTTCCTTCGATGTTCCCTACAGAACACCAACGGGCCTCCAGACCTGATGTTGGATCCTCGGACGGTCTGTGTTTGTATGGATGAGGTGGTCAGCAGGCGGCCGGCGGGTAGCCAACAAACACCACTTCTGCAGGGCCACCTGAAGAAGGTGGACAACAACCTGACGGAAGCACAGAGGTTCTCCTCGTTACCTCGTAGACCAGCGGTCAACATCGAGTTCAAGGATGTCTCCTACTTGGTCAGAGAGGGGCCCTGGTGGATGAAGAAAGGTACGGAACCATAATCGATGTGAAGGTTTAGGTTTAGGATGGAAACCTTGAACACAACTATAAATCTGTGTTTTTGGAGTCAACTGGGACCTTAAAGGGTCAACTGGAGCTTGGACTTCTTGGATGGTCTGTTAGTCCAATGAACAGCACAGCAGCCATATTATTGATCAGATAATTGCATTAAAAATTCTCCACAGGCTCCAACATCACAAACACGGTCCAGAGGTCCAGTTCAGGGACTCAGTTTGCTGAGGTGTAGCCTAGCAGACAGCTAGCAGCTACATCCACCTGTCAGTCAAAGAGGCCACGGCCCTAACGATGCAAACGTTAAGCATTAATCCAATTTTAGTCTCGTGGGATTGAACATTACAGTAACTTTATGGTTTTTTCTCACTGGTAAAGTCTACGTTACTTTGTCTTCATGCTGAAAAATAAACCTGGTCTCTTTCTGATATTCTGAGATTAACCCTTTGAAGTGTAAATCATCTGGGATGACCCCAAACATAACACTGTGTTTCATAGGAAAGGAAAAAGAATTATATATATATATATATATATATATATATATATATATATATATATATATATATATATATATCTCTTTTTTTATATTTATTTCTTTCTG
>VOQJ01017772.1:0-18046 GCA_015052665.1 Apistogramma diplotaenia | reverse complement strand
AGCATCCCTAATATATATATATATATATATATATATACTGCATCAATTTGGAGTCACTAGAGTCACTAGTTAATCTACCCAGAGAGAACCCATTCAGACACAGAGAGAAAATGCAAATGCACAAAACTCAGAACCATTTATTTTTTACTTTTCCTTCATATGTTCATGTAACAGAACATAACCTGCAGGAATCTGCCCCTCAAACTTTTTCATCTCTCCACATCCAACAGGTTAGCAGGCTCAGAGTGACACAAGCCTCCACCCAAGTCCGATTCTGCTGAAACCAAACGGGATCACAGAAAATGTTGGTCACATTTCCAGTATAAATCTACTGTGTCTGTGTGATGCACCTGGTGAAAATTTAAAATAAGGGATGATGAAGAACTGACATAGAGGACCACTGACCTGACTGAGCAATTCTGAGCATTTTAAAAACAGTCCTCTCATGTGAGAACCAGCTGAATCATAAATGTGTTGCTCAGCAGCAGCACTTACAGCTTCGGTGCTTTCCCCAGTGATGCCCGAACACCTTCAGTGCAAACATTTTTTCTATCAAAATCTTTATCCAAGCTACAGTGTTACATTTTCATGGTACAATATAAGTTATTGTTACGCATTATCAGGCCTCGTATATACTTGTGTTCTCTTGTGCCTAAAATAATAAAGCAGCTTCATTTGAAATGTAGTTAGTTTACTGATCACAGTTTTAACAAACTAACTGATGTGGATGCGTTTGACTTCAGTACCCTGTGTATTTCCCTGCAGCACTCCCGGCGCTGCTTCTCGCTTTCTCGGTGGAGACTCGAGCTGCAGCCTCTGACAGACGGGATCAAACTCAAAGCTGGGCCCACACTGCCCCCCCGGGGCCAGCGGGGTACTCGCAGCTGGGCCCTCCCTGCAGCTCCTCCGGGTGATCCGCCGCCTGAAGCGCTTGTATGTGACTTCACGGGCCTGAGAACACAAATAAAATTTTTTAAAGCAATATCATCTCAAAATAAAGATATATAACATTTATTAAAGTGTAATTTCATTTCGTTACAAACTTCAAACTCCATCATGGCACTAGTGTCAAGAGAGCAGCATCAAGAGCCTCACTTCCGGTTAAAGCAATTAAGATTCCAAAAGTGCAGCATGAGAAACTAGAGCTGTTATTCTACTGAGAAGAATTGAGTTTAGCTTTAAAACTTTAAGTCAGTTTTATTTTATTTTGAATTTCGACTTTAGCTTTGATTTGCCAAAAATGCTCAGTTTTAGTTTTGCTATATTTTCATGCTTTGATCTTCCTCACAGTCATGTTTCTGGTAATCTTAGTTTGTCAGCCTCCTTCCTCAAGTTGCATTCAATAAAACTGGCAAAAACTAAGACTTCAGACATTATTTTTAAGAACATTTTTAACTAGTTATATAGTAAGTATACCCTATAATTATAATTAATCTAATCTAGCGCAAAATCTAGTATGGTTGATTTATTTTCTTTAAAAGTAGTTGCAGATTTTAGTCTCGTTTTACACCCAGCATTTCTCAAGCTGCACGCATAAGTACTTTATTTTTATTTTATTAATGTTTCCGGTATAGTTGCTTGCATTGTTTCTCCGTCGAGCTTAACGCGACTCTTTGGTCTGGTCCGCCCCAGGACTTCTGGAAGGAGAGCCCCAGACTGCGGTTCCTTCTTCCCCCTCCAAGATGGAGGCGTTAGGAGGTTATCCTACCAGGTCCTCCAACCCAAAAGCCAAAAAAATAACCGTGTTGTTGAGCATGACGATGGGTGTGGGCTGTTTATTCCTTCTGCAGTCCCAGCTGGTGAAACACAGAAAACCGAAGGATTTTTATTCTTTCGAGGTGAAAGACGCGAAGGGGAGGACGGTTTCTCTGGAGAAGTACCGAGGAAAAGTATGTCCACATCATCACCAGCTGTTTGAGACTGAGAACAAATCTGTCAAAGTCTAGAAGTTATTCCGCGCCCGTGGAGAGCAGCGGGATTTATTTGCAGAAGTCGTTATTTTAAGAGCATTTCCAAACTTGCACACTGATCCTGATCCTCTCCTTTGCAGGCGTCCTTAGTTGTAAACGTGGCGAGTCACTGCCAGCAGACGGAGGCGAACTACAAGTCTCTGCAGGAGCTGCACCGGGAGCTGGGCACATCGCACTTCAACGTCCTGGCCTTCCCCTGCGGACAGTTCGGGGACACGGAGACCGGAACCAGCCGGGACATCGAGGCTTTCGCCAAGGCCACCTACGGGGTTACCTTCCCTTTCTTCAGCAAGATCAAAATACTGGGATCAGAGGCTGAACCTGCTTTCAGATTCCTCACAGGTTGGGAGAAACGGTTTTTAACACACAAAAAAAAACACGACTGCAAGATCACTATGAGAGAAGAGAAGCACTAATTATATATTTATGCATCTCTGAGTGTTTATGGATGCTGAACGAAGCAGCGCTCTGCCAGGAAGCAAAATCTGGAAACTTTCACCAAACTTCGCAGGATTCTGTTGCTACCTACTTTTTCAGGTTGAGACATCTCTGAAATCATCACCAACTATCTTTCGTACTTTTAGTAGATCAATGAATAGCAAAAATATACAGTACTTAGTCTTACCTGTATTCGAGTTACAGGTGTCTAAGCCCAAATTAGATCAAGTAGAGTCTATTTTGCTTCCCCTGAGAGGAAAATAACCTGTTACTGATGTAAAATGTGGAGCTGAATATAAAGTTTTGTAATTTAATCAGTTTTTATGAACATGGTGCACCTGAAAGAAGACCTGCAGAACAAGTCTATGACCTCCAGAGGTAACTGGGATACGAAGTATGGTTCTGATTTATTCTGTGATTATGAGACTGGATGGTGTGAAATATCAATTTAGCTTCATGTCTGATAAATAACAACATGCTTTCTGTTTATCGAGCTGCAAAATTGACACTCGGGGCCCAAATCATAGAAAACAGAATCTATCTATTAAGATAAAGTGACTTTAACAGACAATAACACAGCAGCTATAATAATGAACAGGGGCCCAGAGGAGTTTCCTCTGTGCTGTTACAGTATGTAAAAGCAGATGTGCACACCTGGTCAGTTTAAGTTGATTTGCCTCACACTATCAAAATATATACAGTGCTACAGGATATTTTTTATGAAGGAGCAAAAGCCCTGCTCGAACTGGTTCTCAGTTATCTGCTATTAAGCTTCAGGTTGTATTTGCTATTTGGCAGCATCCTAAAGCTTGTGCCGTGATGTGTTGTTTGTTTTTTTCAGATTCTGTGCAGAAATTTCCAAAGTGGAACTTCTGGAAGTTCCTGGTGAATCCAGACGGGAAAGTGGTCAGATTCTGGCGAACGGACGAGCCCATTGAAAGCATCAGAGAAGAGGTCACAATGATGGTGCGAGAAATCATCCTAAAGAAACGAGTGGAGCTATAACGCCCCCTAGTGACCGATACTGGACATAGCACGGCTTTATGTCTGCGCTTCCTGTGCTCGGACAGCCGGGGAGGACTGAACTGTTGACAGTGAGTGTTGCTGGGAGGCTTGTTGCTCCAGAAGGATGCAGGATGAATGCAATGCAGGTCAGAGTGTGTGTGTGTGTGTGTGTGTGTGTGTGTGTGTGTGCGCGCGTGTCACTCTGGGGTTAATGATGAGCATTCCTTGTAATGACCGTTGCTGCAGTGGTTGTGTTGAGCTTGCCTTCTTGTCATCTCTTTTTCCGTGTTTACATTAAAATCGTTTTTGTTGAGCCTATTTTGACTGATTTGAGTCCAGTAAACTATGCAGCATCTTTCCGGCAATAAAATGCTCTCATAACTAATGACGTGAAGATTTTTCATTCAGGTTTCTTCAATCACCTTTATGATCACCTTTCTAATCCCATTAGAGGTGTTAAAGATGTTAAGGCTATAGAATGTTTCTAATCCAAATATTTAAAGTTGTGAACGGCTACAAGAAAGTAGACAAAAGAATCTGAGTTGCATCCAGTGAAGAGCGACTGCAGAACTGCTGCTGTGGATTAAATGGGCAGTTGGAGGGCAGCAGCAGGTAAGCTGGCACATGAAGAATCAGCCAGCTAACAGGACACTGCCTTCCAGCCACCCACAACTGTTTTGTTGTGATACCTGAAGCTAAACTGTCAAAAACCTTTGACTTTCAAATAAAAATATATTTTCTTTGCAAAGCGGGCAAACATTTAAGAGTCATATTGAGGGGCTATTGAGCCATTTGAGAGCTTACCTGCCAGGTGCCTGAGGTGCATGAGCACTAGAGTGAAACGTAGCCGTTAAGGTAGCAGAGCAGGGTGAGCTGGCCAGAGAAAGCGTCAGCTAACATTACACTGCCACCCAGCCAGCCACAACTCTGAGGCCTTCTGCACACGTGTAAATGCAAAGTGTGGATTTGACTGCGCCGTACTGATGTTGAGCTGCTCAGTATTTTTATCAGTATGCAAAACATCGATTTTTCTCCTCAGCTGACTTCTTATGTGCAGGTGAGTGAAGTGGGTTATGCGGTGGTGTCGGTGAGGAGCAGTGAGGAGTGCAGCTGACAGCTGTCGATCACATATCACAGCCAGCAGCAGTACACTGCCACACTGCCACCACTAGATCAAAAGCCGGGGGCGGGGGAGCACGACTATGTTGAACACTTTGATTGTTTTAATACCATTTTCCTTTTTTCCCCCCAGCTCTTATCTTGAAGGGAAAGTGTCACTTTCTTATAAAATCTCTCAGCATTCTCCTGATCATGAAGACAAACAAAAAAAATCAAGCTCAGCTCATCACCTCGTCTAACAGCTTAGTGTGTGCTTTCAAACAATTATTCATCAAGTTTGCTATTTTACAAGTATACTGTACTGTAATAATATCCATGATTAGTGTAAATTATTTTTCTACATCACTGCACATTTTTGCTATGCTGTGGTTAGAGGAAACCAAAAAGGAAGAGCTCCGGTGTTTATAGTTTGAGTTGCCTGGTAGCAGCACCAGCAACCGACCCTGAGTAATAACATCACGGGTTCTACCGAGGCTATTTTAATAGACCACAACTATTTTACACGACTCACCCATTTGTTGGAATCACCTCTCTCGTGTTTCAAGCGCATCTTCCCTTCCCGTTGTCTGAGCAGGCCTCGGTCACCATTTTTCCTCTCCCTCTCAGCCCATGTGAGGACACCGGCCAGGTCATGCCCGGTGCACCTGCCGCCTCCGCTCCTGCCCCCCTCCTAAATACTCTCGCTGGGCGGACAGCGGAGCGGGAAGCAGCGTCCTCTCCTCTGCTATTGGCAGTTAGGTCCACTTTTTCCTGTTTTTAATTAATTACCCTGTAGACTTACTGCTATTCAGAGATCCTCTTCGCGTGCTGGTTTCTATTGGAAACAAACGAACAATGTTAGAAAAAAAAAAGCAGCGCGGTAATGTTATAGAGGTGGAGGCGCCAGCCTTTTATCAGTTGATGGCTTATTTCAGACAAGGACAAACTTCTTCACCTTTATTTCTTCAGGGTGGTGTCAGTTTACACACTAATCACATGGTTTGCAGATGCGAGCTTTTGTTCAGCTTGTGTGACTGAAGAAAACGTTATTTTAATAGGCTAATGATGATTATCGGTTATGAAAGAGGGAGGCGCAGTCTAGCACCTTAAAACAATCAAATCTATTTTACTGAAAAGGGTATTTTAAGTCATTCATAAATGACAATTCATGAAAAAATAAATTAAGCGCTAAAATAATAACTGAACTACAAATCTAAAACGTTTTACCTGTCGAAAGTAAAATGAAATTACATTTTTAAAGGCCTCCATTGTTCTGTAAAACATTTTAAAGTGAATTCAAACATCCTCAGTAAATACTGCAAATAAATAGGCTGAATAATAAACACCCCAGTAAATCCAGATTTTACTTATGTGACTTTACTGCGTGGTCATAAACGTGTAACAGCTCCTCGGGTGGGCTATCGGTGATCGTGTTTTGCGGGGACAGGTCGGGTGTCGCGCGCCGCAGCGTTTAATGAGGAGCCGCTCTGGCGCTAAGTGGGCTGAACGGCGCGAGCGGACGCACGTTCTCGCCACCTGCCACTTCCATATGCGCTCACACCTCGAGCGCGAGCCCGGAACTGTGCGACAGGTGCTGCATCAGGCTGCCATAAAGCTCACCGACAGAAACCTTTCATTTATGAGGACATCCAAAAGAAACAAAAAGCGCCGTGTCTGCGATTTTACTTTTAATCTTGAAAATTCACAAGGAAAATTTGCCATATAAACCCACAGGTCCCATTCACAAAATAAAAATGGTTAAACTATGTCGTTGTTTGTTTGTTTCAAATTTAAACAGCCTACATTTAATCTTTTTGGCCAATTGGGGCAGGTATAATTGAGGTATAGCCTAAGTTTTGCTCTCTGTGGCCTTTCAGGTTGCATCTGTGTCCCACCACAGAAACATTACTTCCCTCCACTCTCTTTCCCGCTGGACTCCATCTGGTTTTCAGCCTCCTTCCAGTTTTGAGTTTAGTCACCTTAGAAACTCATTATTTTCCTTTCCCCTCCCGCATTGAGCCCCCGCAGTTTGGCGGTAGCTTAACCGGTCAAATGTGTCGCAACCAGCTTAAACAAAGCTTTGCCCTGTGCGCCACGTTCTTAAGAGATCTGCTGGTCAACGACCAAAGCGTTTGTTTGCAGTAAAACTGGCTCAAGACCCGCTGGGTGTCGAGCCAAGCTGATGTGTAGATTTGTGTTGTAATAGAGGGACTGAAGTTCGATTTGACACATCAGATTGTGCCGAAGAGGTAAAAAAAAATCTGCCATTTTAACATGTTGACTACAACACTTCCTTCCTCACCTTTTTTCTCTCTTTTTGAACAAAATCAGGATGAACACACTCTGCTTTTATACTGCAAACTTCACACTCCTCAATATACTCAATATACAGGTTTCTTCCTGTGAGACTAATCTGGTTTAAAGTGGCTATTTTACATCAGTGCCATCATAAACATATATTAGTATAGTGAGGAGAAAATTTTAAAAGTTCCATTGGTCTGAGATTGGTCTGTCTGCCAGCCAGGCTCTTACAGCTGATCAGTGAAGTGGGGGGAAGATTACAGGACCGATACTCAAAGGTCAGAATTTGAATTGAACAAACTTTATTGTCCCACATGGGAAATTTCTCTTGGATAAACAGCACAGAAGGTAACATCTCTTCTTCTTGCTTTGATTTTTGCATTTTTTTTATTATCAGGTTTTTTGTTTTTGGGACAAATGGAACAGCTACGATCCTTTCCCTTTTTATACGACTACTGCATCAACAGTCTGGTTCAGAAGAGTGAGTCAGGCAATGCAGACAAAAAAAACCGTTTTATTTTCCAAGAAGTATATAAATGAAGATGTTGGCTGTACTGCATCATTACTCAGCCCCCTCTTTCAGACCACACAGTCACTCAAACAGAAACAAAGCCCCCGCTTCTTAAAGAATATATTTGTTTCACTGCCCAACAAGTTCACAGTTTTCATTTTAATCATCATAAAAAAACTCAGTGAGCTTTATAACAAGTTTTCGGTTTTAAAACACATTTATTTCCAAATGTGTAAAATCATTGGCATTTTCCAGAATATCGAGTGAGATGCAAACATAAACAAACATTAAGGCATGTAAACTGAAATATAGTGTGAACAACAGCTTGGGCAGTCTTATTTCCTTTGTACCACCTCTCTGAATGATTAGCTTACAGGCTACCTGAGGAAGACGTCACTGAATCGTTTACAGATATCACATCGATTGCAGGTTAAACATTGACACTTGCAGCACACACACTTCCTTCCAGCCTGCAGACTCGGAGCACCTTCATACGACTAATTAGAACCACATAACATCTCCAACTTTACATGCTAATCTCCTATTTCAGCTTTGGATGGGAACCCAGCGAAAGCGGTATCCACCTTGCTGAGTCCTTGAGGTGAAGGCATGTCCATGAGGAAAGACCTGGGTCCTTATGGTGCAGTGTTCTCTAACAGAGGTTCTAAAAGATGAGACACTCTCTCCAGCTTCAACCGCATCCACAGTTACGGCGCTGTCTTTAACTATGGACGCCTGCAGGCCTGAGAGTGCCCCATGCATGCGTACAGTCTCCGATTCCTGCTGCAGTCTTGTTTCAGTAGATCTGCTGTGGAGGACAGCATTGCAGCGCGTGCTGATATCCCTCAGCATGTCCTCCACTGAGTCCGACGATTCGGTTTCATATCCTTCATCAAGTCGCTGTCGCTTACAGGGACTCAGAGAGGTTTTATCACTGCCGCAAGGCATTACTGGTTCTCTGACGTTTGAGTCTCTGACCGTCATCAATTTCTGAAAGAAAATGACCAGTAATATGAGAAATGATTTATGACAATCCAAGCATAAGAGGTTACATTATATCCATGATGAATCTTAACTTGACTTCTCTCAGCTGTGAACTTACTTCAAGCACTGAGGCCAGGTGCTTCGCTCGACTAGCCAGCTGCCTGAGGTGAAGGTTTCTCTCCTCGAGAGAATCGAGCTCTTCTTCTTGTCTGTGAAGGGATTCATGGAGCTGCAAACAGACAGAGCAAAATATGTTCAGCCCAGTAATCAGCTTTAAGAATTCTTCTTCCTTTTTGTGTAAGCATAAATAACGCCTCTACAGTCTTTGTGTTAAGATGTAAACAAATTGTCCTAATTTACTCTTTATGTCATTTTAAGGTCAAGATATGCAGGTTGATTTTCCACAAACTCTCCAATATATACCTTTTTAAACCAAAACTGGGTATGGTAATGTTTAACTTTTTAGATCCATCACAGTCCAAAACCTCTGCACTATCATTCACACCAAAGTTGTAAAGTCAAGATCAGAAAGACTACAGGACAGTGGTTCATATACTTAAGATTTTACCTGTTTGTTTATGGCTATGCTGTGACCCAAAGCCCTTCCATGGCACGCTGCAATCCCTTTCCAGGGATCTCCATTCTGGACAGGTGGGTTGCCTGTTTCTGTAGATGAGTCGACCAGACTGTTTTCCGGAGAGAAGTCCCGCTGAGGGGTGAGGGGAGGTATAACACATCCTTGAAAAGGTAGGAGTTGAGCTGGAGACAAACTGCTCTCCAGCGTGGAAGGAGAATCTGACAGAGAGGACAAACACTCGGGGATTTAGCCAGAGTGATTTTGATTATATTAATGATTATATAAGAGTAACAATAGTGAAGTGCAGCACTTTAGTTTGCTCACCTGCCATGTAATCCAGCCCATATTCTCCAAAATCCTGGTCATTTTCATCTGATTGGTTCACCTGTGTCGGAGTAAAACTGATCATCAGCACATACAGGTACGTCATATAAACAGTCCGTTAAATAAACAAACAAGCAGCAGTTCGACCTGAAAATCCCACCAGGAAAAATCAAGCCAATATGACGTTATAGCGGAACACGTGTTGGTTGTCATTCCAGTGAATGTTCTGTGGAGTTATGAGCCCACGCGTGTCAAAGAGGCGGCTCGTGGAAAAAGGTTGGTAGCCTTCGTGGCATGAGTTAAGTACAGTGGCATTCGTGTGGGATTCCAGCACGTCGCGTCAAACATTAACAGTGATGCAGACCTGCGGATCTGCCACTAAAGTTCTGTCCCGCGGTTTCTCGGACAGGTGAGGAGTCATATTACATTTAAGATGCATCATTTACTTCCAGATGTCACAAAAAATTGATGTCGAAATGAGAAATGAGAGGAAGAGCAATTCTCATCCCTTACCTGAGACCCGAGGGAGTCTCCCTTCTGTCTCCCGGCGGACGCATTATTTTCCAAATCATCCCATGCAATGGTTGAGAAAGCTGCAACACAAGAACAGAAGGAACCCGGAGTGTATCTGTGCGCTCATACTGGCTTTAGTTCAGCCACGGTGTCGGAGATGAGCTTACCTTGTTCAATGATGCATGGAAGCGCGACATACGCAGAGACTGGACTGCTGCTTCTTGGCACCAGCACTTTATCCTGCAGGTGGAAAACACTTTAAGTCTTTTCTACTCCACAGAGACGCATTGTGTGCAGTGGATGCAAAGGAAAAGGTTTCAAACCGTTTTGTTTGCAAAAGCTCTCTTCCAGTTTTGCCCCATTTGGTTTGGACAAATACCATCGAACGTTTTTCCATCTATTTGCATCTCCGTAAGCTCAGCTCTGCCTGCAGAACTGAAGGGACATCATCTGATTCAGAGGTGATATAGTAGACGTTCTCCCGGTCTGTGCTTCTCCATACCGCGGTTTCATACTTGCGACCCAATCAAATGCACCTCTTTGGTCTCCAGGGAGTAACAGCGTCCTCGGAGATTAAACTGGTGCAGAATAACGGTTTTCTGGTCTGAAGTGTAATGCTGGTGCCGCGCGTAACGGCGCCATTAGGCTACAGCAGGTGCTCTTTGCTTCAGACTTGTCTTCGCTCAGCATGCAGCCAAAAACTCCCTGCGCCGAGGGGCAAGCTTGTTATGGCTTTTATTTTTTTGTTTTTGTTTTACATATTCATAAATACTCAGAAACTTAAACACCCAGGTTATTGTATGGTGTACATAATCAGTGAGTGGAGACAATAGAGAGACTGTGTAAGCTGGTCATCATAAAATCACCAAAATTGTTTTATTTTATTTTTTTATTTCGCTACATATTTTACATCAGAATAAATCATTCCTGAATAATTTATAGTATAGCATTTATATGACCAGGAAAGACAGTGCGTAATTTCTATTGATCTGCATCTGAATAGAAATTACGCACTGACCGGGCTGATTAGGTCAAAGCCTGTTGCCGCAGTTAAAGATGAGTGGAAAAGGAAAAAGGCAATTACAGCCAACAGCCCAGTAAACACTCTGACAAATGTGTCTGTTAGTACATGAAGAAGAGTAATGCTACTCAGAATTTAATGTTGAATGCGTGGTCGACACTGTGTCAGCAGGTCGAGCTGTTGCACACAATGAATTATCAGATAAAGCCTTTAAAAGGACCAAACTGCGTTGGCACAGTTCGGTTTATAATAAAGAAACAAATAAACGTGGGTAAACTGACCTCCAGGCAGACAAGCACAGCAGCCTATGAGCTATGAGAATCAAGAGGAAAGTACTATTACTTACATGACCTCACGTTTACTGCGATTTCATGCCACATGTGTGCTGGTTTATTAGACTTAGAGCAGTCAAAAAATATGTGCGTCCTGCTGGAAGAGGTTTGGGATTTTGTCAGTCGTTTAACACTACAAAGGTTTACTTCACTGACTGCTTATAGGTGACTGATTTATTTCGAAGGTCAATATAAGCTAAAATGAAACAATTTCATATTCAGTGGAAAATTAAGAGACCAGGACAAATGCATTTACACATCATTTTAATTATAACAATCAATTCATTACAACATGTTTTTGAGATCCTTCATTAAGAGTTTCCAAGAGATAAACCTGCAGCAAATACATGTCTATACAAAAAAAACAATGATTTTGTTATATTAATATACTTCATTGATATTTACTAAATTAATATAAATAAATAAAAAGCAAAAATACAAAACTGTAAGCATCCTGTAGCTGTAAACAGCTGACTGTCTATGATAGAGGCTTCTGGGCACCGCAACCCAAAATAGACACCATAACCCCACTTCTTTAAATGATAACAATATAATCCAAAAGAAGGGGGGAATCTGACATGCTGTTATCAAAACAGTGGCACTCATGTATAGTCACATAGCAGGCATCACTTCCAGTGTCTCCAGGTTTAGTGACACCAGCAGCTTTAGGTTTTCTTTGCATTCCTGAACTAGACTCTGTTTGTAGCTCTCAGGAGCCACAGGAGCCACAAAATAGTCTCCCTCATAAAGCTGAGAACTCTCAGCTGGCTGCAAAGAAACTGACTGTGCACATAGTTCATCCACAACAGAGTCCCACTGGTGATCATGTGAGCAGATGGTTTCATGCTCAGGAAGACGCTGCTCAGTTTTCAGTAGCTCACCAGCTATTCTCAGTGCACAGCTCGCAGTCAGTGATGGTGGGTATTTGTTGAAAGCATAGTCTGCAAGACTCAACTCACAAACCTTTTGTGCAAGTTCGCCGCACTGCCTGGGCGTTTTTGTGTCCGCATTCATTCTTGAAAACCCTCCATCACTTTGGTTCCCAGTCACTAGCTGGGCAGCCTCAATGCAGTTGGTGTAATAGTCCAGGAAAAAGGCCAGCGTGGGTGCAGAGAGGCGGAAGTTAAGACGAAGCAGGACAAGGCATTCCAGGTTGCAGAGCTGCTCTTTAGTGAACACGTCACAGCACAATGACAGGAGATGACTGATTCGTGGTGAGCAAACCTCCACCTGCAAAGAACAAAGAAATAGATATTTGAATGATATCCAAAAGCACAAAACATCTGCTTCACAAGCACGCTGCACACAAAAAGACAAACCTGTTTACTGGCTAGGAGAAGAGCAGTGACACCTAGGAGCTGAAAGCAGTCTGCAGCCACAGGTGTGGAGGCCAGGAACCTGTCCATGATGTTCACTGCCAGGCAGCAGCACTCAAAGGACAGACAGAAATGTTTGTGTACAGGGATGAGCCAGCTGACCAGCTTACACCGAGCCTCTGCAGTCAACTGCAAGTAAAACACAGTAATCACCATAAAAAGCTCATTTAAAGAGAGCACATTAAAAAAAAGTCATCATGAAGTTGGAGATATTTAGCCAATCTTTGTTCTTAATGTACATGCGCTCTCTTAATGTACAGCCAAATACACCTTTTTTACATTTTACAGTATATAATATCAGTAACTGGTCCTGAATAGTCATGTTTCCTGCACCTCAGGAGTTTCTTTAGTTAAACAATGGAACTAAATATTCTCCATTAATTCATTTTACATGACAAATATTTTTTGAAAAAAGATGTGAAATCAGTGTGTAGTAAAGGACACTTTTTTTAAACTATGCAATAGATTTTTAAAAAAATATTCAGATAAGTACCCTAATGAGTAAAAAAATTTACAAATATAGGTCTGACACATATTTGCGTATTTTTATGCGGTTTTTCTTCTAGATAAAGACGACATTGCAAGTGTCTTACTTGCGGCTGGCGTGCCAGGCTTTTGCAGGGATGAAACTGCGCCTCTTTCTCCCTCTGGATCACAAACCCGATGTCTCCGTACTGACGGTACCAGCTGCAGAGCTGTCCTGCGAGACTCTCCGGTTTGTCTGAACGGAGCGGGGACACGTGTTCCCGAGGAACCGGCGAGGATGCCAAATCTTCCTCAAAACCAGAGTCTGTCAGCTTGGACACGAGTTTCTGTTTTCTGTTTCGTGCTGTCTGGCACTGTTGAGCCAGCGTGAGCGCTTCTGCAGAAGGAGACGCACCGTTCATTCGTCTCCTTTTCAGAACACTTTCGGAACCACGTTCATCGCTCACAAATGACACCATCTCCAGTCTGACGAGAGCCCGTCTGCACACACGCTGTTGGTCCAGTGGCTGCGTGCTTAGGCTGCAGAGGACGGCGCATCCACGGCAGCAGTTTCCTGGATGCTGGTTTCTGGATGTAGAGGGGAGTTCTGTCTGATGACGCCAGTTTTCGCGGGGTCTTCCCCGCTCATGCATCACACATTTCTCCTGTTACCCTAGGCAACCGGAGCTAAACAATCACTGCTCCCTTCTAATTAATTCTACTGGACCATATGTTATGCTTCTATATCTATCACATGCGAATTAAAAAGTCAATAGATCTCCTTATAAAGGAGGATTTAAATTTTAATTAAATCATGCTCTATAACACATTAACATATTTTACTTGTAAAATGTCTAAAAATAAATAAATAAATAAGAACCACTTTGCATAAATGCGCTTCAACTTGTAGAAAAACACTTACATTTACTTAGGCTTGATAGGTCACAGAATATTTCACATGAAATATCTGAAAATTAATACCTACATATAAAATGTTGACATGTGAAATAGTTTGCATGTGATACATTTAAATGTATTCTTCTTTATATAATCACAGAAACAACGACAACAATGATAATAATAATACAACAGTTGTTGTTTTATTCATTATAATTTATTATAATTTCAAACTTTTGACCATACCAGTTAATTTCATAGAAAAACACAAAGAAAATCTATATGAAATGATGTGTATAAAGAATATAAACAATGCATAAAGCCAAACGACGAAACAAAATGGCAAACATCTCGTAAATTGTAGCTCCTGGTATGTGTTTTAAATAAAATATTTGAGGCTGAAAGTAATAAATCTGTGTAAATCAGGGCCAGTTAGAAAATATGTAAAACCTGAGATTAAATACAATGTACAAAAAAGGTGAACAGTGTATAAACGTTCTTTACATTCACATTTTTCTGGTATTAATCATTTGTTAATGTTTGCACTTTTCTTTTTTTATGTGTGTGTATGTGCGTTCGTGCGTGCGTGCGGTGGGCGGAACATGGACGCTGACGATTAGAAAATAAACGGCTCCTATGTCACCTTTCAAACTCTAGTCCAAGACAAGAGAGCATGCCAAGTCAGACCTGAACAAGGCTTCAACCATGTCCTCTGCGCATTTGCAAAAGGTATTTTGATGAATTTAATAACATTTGGTGGCCAGTTACCGCAGGCGTGTGACTAATGGCTCCCTTTGCCTCAGCTGGAGGTTGGACAGCTTGACAAAAACTGTAAGAAACAGCGACGATAGCCACTGCTAGCTGTTAACCTTAAGTGCTTGTGCTAGCAAGCTAAGTATGTGTAGCTAACGTTAGCATTGCTGTAACTATGTGGCTGCACTCGCTAAGTTTATATGTGGTAGCAAACACTGATTTATTGACGAGCTGTGAGTTACAGAGATGGTAAAATTATAAACCGTCAACTATGGGGAAGCGGAAGAAGTAACATTAGAGTCAAATAATAACGCTGGAGAAGCTAGTAAGCTAGCTAACGTTTACACCGTGTCATAATCTCACAGTCGCGTAGTTTGGGTTAGATTGGATTAGACTGCAACCTTTTATGTTCGTGCGTAGCTGTTTAAGCTAACAGCGGTTCTGTCACTGTTACTAGGATTAGTAATAGTGACATAAAAATCAGCACTGTTAAAATTAGTTCTCACAATATGATTTTATTTAGAGCTGTCAGCGTTCAGCGCCCGTAATAAAAGACGGTTAACGGTTAACCCGAGTTTGCAGAGGTCAGCCAGTTACCATTTTATCACTTGCTACCTATTGGCTCACCATGTTCAAGCAGGTGCTGAGCTGAAAAATGCAGCAGCGCCTAGATCCTACGAAGTTGCGCAACAGTCTGGTATGGATTACACGACAAGATAACTGAGTACTTCTAATCAGCGTAAGGTTTCTATATGCAATTATAATAATAATAATAATAATAAACCAAATTAGCTCACTGCTTCTTCAAACAAAGGACTTTTGCTCAAGTCAGAAGTTTGTCAGGTGATCCTTCTGTAACACTGTTTGTCAGTGTTGTTTTGACTATGTCGTGACTATTTCCACATTAAATGAACATTTTATCCTGCAGTTTTAGCACACCTGTGTACCATGGAAAACTCGGGCAGGCCTTACCGGGCTAAGCAAGGTGGTAGGGAGCGAGGAGCAGCAGCGGCAGAGAAGGGAGAAACCTGGTGGATGCAGGACCAGTTGCGAGGGCAGAACATCCGGTCTGATGGAGGCCAGCAGGCCAAGAAAAACCAATGTGGGCCCTACAGGGCCAGCCCTAAGAAGGGAGGGCTGGGGCCCTTAAGCCACTCTCCTGGTGGATTAAGAGGTGGGCACAGCCCCTCGCAGAGGGATGAACTCCGGTGGTTCTCAGGTCCTCAGGAAGATAACTGGAGAGAGCGCTCCCAGCAGCAGCACTGGAGGAGGAGTACACAAGGAGAAGGTCCAAAGGAAGACAGGGAACAGGGAAGAAGAGAATCTGCAGATGATGGTTCTCATAAACCAGGTAAGGGTTTGGAAATCAATCTCTGGAGAATGAGTGGAAAACTTTCAGCATTATCACTCACTTATAAAAGCAAACTACTAATTCAAAATTTCTCCTGTTTTTTACATTTCTCCTTTTCAAAGGCAAAAGGCGGAGAAACAGAAACAAGAAGAAATCCTTTGCTGAAGAGAACAGGGGCCTTGTGATTGAAGAGTCCATACTCTCAAACAAAGAGTTCCGCAGCTTTCGGCAAGCAGAGAAGCGGCTCAACAGAGATGAGATTTACAGCCTAAAGAAGGTACAGATTCTCAGTCTTTACTCTTTTTATAGGAGTTAAACATAAAAAATGCATTCTCTCTGTTGTCAAACCTGCTTCAGTGTTGCAGTATTTTAAGTCAAATTTTAATCATCTAATGTCTGTACTTTCCTGTTTATTTTTTGGGTATTTTTTGGTTTGTTTTTTTGAATTTTATTATTTGTTTTAATTGCTTCAGAAGCCCCACAGCAACCCTGCTGCTCTTTACAACTGTGCCCTGTGTGACGTTCTCCTGGAGTCTCTGTCGGAGGCTTACAGGCATATTCGAGACAAACGACACAAGAGAAGGGCCAAGGTGTGAAATGCTGTTATTTAATATTGACTGTGTTACTGTGCTGTTTTTGTCGAGTAGACATTTTCATGCATTAAAAGCTGCGAAAAAAACCTGTTTCCTATACGTTTATTTTTGCATTAGGAGAGGCAAGAGCAGGTGATGTTGACTGAGATCCTGCCTCCTAGTCCAGAGCAGATCAGTGCAATAAGTGCTGTACTAGATGCTGTTGTCCAGGAACATGGGCTGACTGACCAGGATGTTGAGAAGAGACAGTGTGTCGTCTCCACCATGCAAGACCTCCTCCTGTCCGTCCTGCCTGGTAAAAATATTTATTTGTAATGGATACTTAATTTAAATGAATCCTGACATTACTGCGGCAGTGGTTCTTGCGCTTAAGTTCACAATAACTAACAACTGCATCCTTTCAGTTGTTTTAATACGAGTACGATTATTTTCCTGCTTTTGCCCATTTATAGAGATCCGACTCAGGCTTTATGGATCATCGTGCACTAAATTTGGATTTAAGGATTCTGATATCAACATTGACATTCAGTATCCCACTCACGTGAGTAGCGCAGTGTGAGTTCAATGATGTGAATGCACTTTGCCCCCCTTCCAGGAGAATAATCAGTTACAAGTTATGAAGGTTTGGGCTGACATTACAAGGCGTCATTTAAAGTAACAGAATATTTAATATGTAGCAAAGATAAGTCACTGATGGTGTGGGTGAGGAAAATATGCTTTTGTTGTATTTTAGAGTTCACAAGTTATTTTGTCTACGCTGTGCTTGTAGCCTACACCATATTCATACATCTTTTTTTTATATTGTATTTATGCTGTATAAAGGCTTTGAAATGGAATGTATTCACAGATGCATCAGCCAGATGTCTTGTTGTTGGTTAAGGAGTGCCTCTCTGTGAGCCGTGAGTTTTCATTTTACTTCAAGATTCTTGCGAAGAAATTTTTCAGAAATAAGAAAGTCAGTCATAATCTCAAGTGTCACTGAAAGGTTTATTTTTGTGTGCTGTGCTATTCTTAGCTATCTTCATTGATATGGAGGCTGATTTTCATGCTAGGGTGCCTGTGGTCATCTGCAAAGAAAAAAACAGGTCTGTGTCATTTGCAATTACATTTTTTTAATATACCGTATTTTCCGGACTATAAGTCGCATTTTTTTTCATAGCTTGGCGGGGGCTGCGTCTAATATTCAGAAGCGACGTATATGTGAAATTATTAACACTACGTTAAGTCGTTACTTTATTTTGATGGCGCGCTTACTCGTTCGTTATGGTAGCTGGAGAATTCTGGTCGTCACTACGGTACATATCAAACTGTGACATCATTACGTTCTTGTGACTTCTTCACAGCGAAGTTCGTACGGGGAGATGAGCTTTATGAAGCCTTTTATGTTCAATAAATATGCGTGAAGGCTAAAGAGAAGTGGGGTCACGTCTCGCTCATCCTCCGCATGCCAGAGGAAAGAGAAGGCTGCGCGACCCAGCTCAACACGTTATTTTCACGTGTTCGTCATTTTCACACTGACACCCGAAACCATCCTGTC